>JAODAL010033551.1:0-45425 GCA_025379985.1 Phyllomedusa bahiana
TGGAATGGTCCCAAAAAAATTATATTGCAAATTTTCGTGAAAATTGAGAAATTACTACTAAATTTCTAAGCCCTCTAAATGTCAATTAAAAAAAAAAAGGATATTTAAAAAATAATGCCAACCTATAGTGGACATATGGTAGATGCTAGTTATAAACAAATTTTGTGGTGAATAATTATCTGTCTTGCACGCAGAAATTTTTTGAACTTTTTAAAATCAAGATTTTTCTAATTTTTTCCCATGAAATTTTGATATTTTTCACAAAAAAAAAGGGAAATTGTATGGAAAAAAATTTTCTTACTAACTTAAAGCACAATGTGCACGAGAAACAATCCCCTGAATCACATGGATAGGTAAAAGTGTCAAAAAGTTATTCTCACATAAAGTGAAACATGCCAGATTTCAAAAATAGGGCTGTGTCAGGAAGGTCAAAACTGGCTGGGTCCTTAAGGGGTTAATGGAATATCCTGGAAAAATAGACAGTACGCTTATACAACAGGCACATCTATCACTAAAAGTTTAAGGCTGGTAAATCTTGAAACTATAGAGAATTTGTTAATTCTAATAACTTAACAGTTGGGAACTATTCAAATATTTCATCATTAGTTTTTCATAGGTGATCTACCACTAGCTATGACGTGCCCTCCAAAACCAATAGCACCATTAGATAGGAAATGAGGATACAAATTTAAAGGAAATGTACGGACTGGTTTACTAATTAAATAAATAAAAAATATTCTGTTTTCTAATAGTATAATTTTATTCTGTTTTCTGATATTAGGTGCAGCCCTTTTGCCTGACGTGCTATTGACATCATTTAGATATATGCTTTTTTAGTTGCAACAAAGACATGGAACTGCCTGAAGTCTGGAGATGACTCATTGACTTCTATGGGATATTATTCTAGGCCTGCTCTGGGACCTATACAGAGAGTGGGAGAAGGTGATCTTCACCTATTGTGAATGATATGAACATGTATTATCTATATGTAACTGTTGCCTCTAAGGCAGTGTCCCTAAAGACCCATCATCGGTTGTTGTTATTATATTTATTATTATTATTATTACACAGGTGATATGTGTATTTTCAGTGCATTCTATGGGCGTGTTTCTCCTCCCAGCAGGGTATCTTCTCTCTTTGCAGACACGCCCCAAAGTGTGCATGTGAGAATTCATTCTGTGAGAGCAGGGGGTGGGGGGATTCTCAGCTGTCGGAGACTAAGGAATCATTATAAGTGAAAAGCTAAGTGTAACTCAATAGTGTATATCTACAGTTCTTACACACTTTGTAATTAGAATGGGCATTTGACATTCAGGATTCTGGGGGAGATGGGTGATTTTTTTTTCTCTCTCACACACAGTGATATAGCATGCAGATTATTACATCTTTACAAAGTTGCTTGTTTTCACTGTCCCCTTATTCTGAAAACCATTTAATGTAATGAGAAAACCCCTTTAAGCTTTGAGGACTAGAGTCGAGGAACATTGTTCTACAAAACAGGAAATATCAGTGGGAAAAAGTAGGGAAAAAAAGGAATATCACGAAAATTTTGAAATTATATTTTCGTTATAAAAACTTCCTTTAAACAATATCATACATTTTTTCTGATGACACATACTCTTTAAACATACTTGTGTATTATATGCATTGTATACTTGTTAAAATGATGCACAATATGCCAATAAAATAACAAGAGTCTTCCGGACAGGTAAACATTCTGGCTTATTTTCCATTAACCCTTTCAAAACATCTCAAGCTTTTGAGTGATGGCTCAAGTGGTCTTCTGTGTCATAATGTGATATCCACTAGAAATGTTACTGAAGCAGAAGGGAGGGTTTACAGCCAAGAAATTAGGATTCTTTCCAGCCTAGCGGACACTTGACAACTGATTAGCATATAGAATGTTAAAATAAATTTTCTCAGTTAAGCTAGGATAATCAGCAACCTAGGTATATTTAAACTTGTATCCAGTGGTGTAAGCATACTGCGGGGGCCAACGATGGTGAAAGATTCCCTGGTTTGCCTGGTTTGTTCTGCTTCAGCTTTCAGTGTGCTCAAAAGGGGGCGTGTATGATTTATTTGAACTGCTAATTAAGTATTTAATCTTTGTGATATGGGTCACTTTTATCCCTTATAGTGTTCTGTGTTAAAATTTTGAGAGCCAGCCTTTAGGGCTGCTGTATAACAATATAATACCCCATTGCAGATATCTGTGAGATTAATCTAGGGAGCTCAAAAAAAGGTAAAACATTAAACATTTTAATTTGTACATTTATACTAAATCTCACAGATCTATTTAATTGTTTAAACGGGTGTTTTCACCAAGCCTGTTGGAGTGACATTGATGATGGAGTTTTAACAGCATGGCACAAAGCTACAAAGCTCTATAGGGTTAAAGTTTGTCAGTAAGAAAGATAAACTCCTGTGCTGCTGATAAGACGCAGCAGGGAGTAATAACACCATCAAGGTCACTGCTAGAGCACAGAGAAGTGGTCAGCAACCTAAAAAGCCTTCTGTAAACAAGCAGGAGATAGAAGAACTACTCTAACTTTGACGGGAAAAAAATCAGGCACAATGTATTTGGTAATAATCTTTATTTACCTTTACTTATATGATTTATGCTAATCAATGAGATAGGAATATCCCTTTAAGCCTGTGCTTTTAGTTCATAGTTCTAATCTAAGTTTTGTCTTTCTCCAATTTATTCAACAGTGTATGGAATATTATATCGTTCAGTAACACATTAGCACAATGGAGAAACAGTGTTTCTATTGTGAAGGTAAACACATTGGTTTAGCTTTGAAGGTGTTCTCCAGGCAGAGCCGTCTTAAAATAATTATGGGCCCCGGGCAAAAACCCAGGGGGCCCTGCTCGAAACTGACACACATTTGGGGCCATGCCCGAACCCCCCACCTCCCTCCCCCAGTACACCCATATTATCACACCACTTATGTCTGGCACTGGCAGCCTACAACACTATTTGGCAGGGCAGGGAGCCTTTGGCTCTAACTATTGTACATCCTATTTTTTTGGCCTTCAAACTTTTTTGTACATCCAAAAAACACACAGCTTTTAAAAATTTTAACCCAAACCCAAGGGATCCATAATTTTCTTTTTCCGGCACATCAATATCACTTGGGGCCCCTATACGGGGTGGGGCCCCCGGCAATGCATAGTGTCCCCAAGAAAAAGATGGGCCCTGCTCGGGTTTTTTTTTTTAAATTAATTTAAGATACTGCTGCTATAATAAGAGAAAAAGATGTACTCAGCCCGCTACTCCCTGCGTTCCACGTTGAGCCAGTGGTGTCCCCCGGTTTTTTTCTTTTCACACAGGCTGCGTGGTCGCTCCAACCACTAAAACCACCTTTGGGCTGCCTCCTCCCTTGAAATTGCCTGAATCCCAGCCCAGCTTTTTACTTTCGAATGGTGACAACAGGCAGTGGCATGTATCTCATTGGCTGCAGCAGTCACAAGCCAACAGAAGACCAGGAAGACGCTGCCGCCAGTATCTGCATTGGAATGGTGGCGAGTGGCAAAGCAAGTGTATATTTTGTTATTTTATTGGAACAGCAATATCTTTATTTAAAAAACAAACCCAGCACTAAAGGGGTTCTTTGTTTTAAGTTTAAAAGGTTTTTTAAGCTTGCTTGTTTTCTTTAAAATTTTTTATTTCATGCACACATATATGCAATGTAAAAAAATCCTTTTCTTTTCATCTCTCCCATAACATTCGAATGCAGTTATCAATAGGATTCTGGAAGCAGCAGACACTTGTGAGTTGGTAATGTTCCTGTTGGAATCGAATATGAAATTCATCTAAAAGAGACCTTTCCACAGAGGATGGAGTTAAAGATAACAGCATTCTATTTTTGTCCTGTCTGTCATCAGGTGAGTTCAATGTGCTCCATGGTGTGAAAGTCAAGTCTATCACAGACATGAAACATAATCTCATTATACACAGGAACACAGCACTGCTGATTTGTCATTCTCTAAGTGGAACATTGATTGGAACAACTTTGATAACCATACCTTAAGAAGCCACCAATTTTTTTTTTTCCGACCCCAAAAATTGTACTTTCATCAAGATTAGCAATTTTATAAATTGAACCCTTGGCTTTAAGGTCTGGTCATCATTCTTAGACGCTAAATCGCTAATTGCAACTTCCAGGATTTAGGTGTTTTCTGTGATTTTATTTAAATTTTAGGAAGAGGGTTCTGTAATATAAAATCACTTTATACAGTTGTTCACAGAGTGTGTTGTTGCTGTGCATAATCAAATCGTTATGAAATAGGTGTACAGGCATTTAAAGGTCTCTTAAAAAATCACAACCTCAAGCAATCAGGAGAAAGAATTTCTGCTTTCTAATTCAGCATTTTAACTTGATTTAGTTCTGTCTTACCAGAGATTTTAGGTGAAATTGGTATATCATATATTAGTACGTCTCCTTATGAATTATAAACCCTTCATTTTATATTTAATTTTTATATTAAATTAAGTTAGATCTTATCTATGTAATTCTTACATTTGTTTTATAGTGAAATCATAAGATAGGAGACAGACATCAAAGATATTAAAATAGTCAAAAATTAACCATATAATAGAATTAATGTAAACAAAAGCATACAACCCTATAAGAGTATTTTGTATTTAGTGCTGAATTTGCCTCCTAGTGAATGCAGTAGTAATGGACTTCTTAAGTAACTATGGTAACTTCACCATCAGTACACAAAGTACTGATTGCAAGGACCAGAAGAACCCTCAACAGGCTACATTTGTTGTGCACCTACAGTTTGAAGCCGATACCATTAGCACTGACAAAGAAGTATTCATAGAGAGACATTGATCATAGTTTTAAGTCAGAAAATGTGTCTACTTCCATAGCTGTTGACATGCAGCCCAGCCAAAAATGCATCAATGGTCTATTATTACTTGTCCGTTTCCTAAACTGCAAACTACTAATAAACAGACGATGTATTAAGCTTCACACACCACGCCCAGCTTCCTTCTTTAAAGGGGTTTTGCCACGATTTCATTTCATACCTCCTGCAGCCAGCTTTTCAACTCTATGTGCTTAGAAGGGGGCGTGTGTGATTTGTTTCAATTACATATCATGTGACCTAGCAGGATAACATCACAAGGCCTTTCCTTTCTTTAGTCAAAGAAAGGTCTGTTTATGTGTAGAACTGTAAGTAGCTACATTGTAGCTCAGAGGTAAAACTTTTGCCTCAAAGCACAAGGATCCTCGGTTCAAATCCCTGCAGGAACCAAACCTGTGAATTTTATTTCTCTTTATCAATGCACATACCTCATTGAGGTTTCTGTTTTTATTTATTTGCACTGTTTGACTAATTACTAAGGAGTACAGAGGACGGGAGTAGAATGACAGCACCTGGGGTTTGAACACTCAGTAGCTGCCTGAGAGGAGAGGTGATGTCTGAGCATGTCTGACCAGGACTGAGGAGCTCTCAGCCCTGGTCATATCCCCTGGAGATGAGCTGTAAACAATAAATCACTAAAGAAGCAGATAAGACAAAAACGGTCCAGAATTTTTAATAATAATGAATGGTGAAAATGTTTACTTCGTGGCAAAACCCCTTTAACTCTCCTTCAAATGTCAATCAACATACCCCAAGAGGATCTCTCCAGCCAGTAAGGCTAAACACCAAACAACAGACAAGATTAAGGGGAGCAAACATTTGCTCTGCATGATATAACTTTATGAACCTATATTCCATGAATAATTTCACTGTATTAACCCCTTAAGGACCCCAGTACATCTTTTATCGACAAGCCAAAAATTAGGACAGGGGCTCAGGGGTCTGAGAGCCAGGACCCTGCTTTAATGACAAAAAGTGGACATACTTCAGATCTGAGCTGTGTAACCTCTAAGATGCCATAGTGAATAGTGACCATTGCATTTAACTGGTTTTCCTCTCTCGTGGCATTGACACCCCCTGCGTTGTGTTCCCATGAAGCTGATGGGTTTACATGGTAGCTGGGGACCTTATGAAGGCTCCCAGGTCTGACTTCTGAGTTTATTTTTTAGGCCCTGCCAAAAATAGTGTGCAGTAGGATGCTTGGCAGTTTTACACTGACAGACATAATATAATGCACTATGTAAGTAATGCAGTGTATGTTATGAGCAATTAAATTATTGCATGTTTAAGTTCCCTAGTGGGTCAAAAATAATTATATAAGTTTAAAGAAAGATATAAATAGCAAAAAAGTTGTAAGATAAAAAAAATCCAATTTTACCCTAACAAAATCCCGATGGGAAAAAATAAATAAATAAAACTTATACATAAATGGTATTGCATAAACTATAAAATTATCACATTATCTCACATGATGAACAGCGTAAAAAAAACTGCATAAAAAATGGCAAAATTGCATTTTTTTGCCAATTTTCTTCCCAGAAAAGTAATAGAAAGCAATCAAAAAGTCTTATGGACCCACCGAAGTATGGTACCAATAAGAACTAAGGGCCACATGTGTGAAAACACTGTAGGACTAAAACTTTCTTTGTTGCCCATAGCAACCAATCAGAGTGCCCCTTTCATTTCATATAGTGCTCCGAAAAAATTAAAGGCGAGCTGTGATTGATTGCTATGGGCAACAAAGAAAGTCTTAGACCTGTACAGTTTTCATACATGTCTCCTTAAAAGTCATCTTGCAAAATCAAGCCCTCATACAGATTTGTCAAAAGAAAAAGAAAACTGTTATAATCTTGGAATACAAAAACATATAAATTTCATTTTTTATTTAGAAAGTATGTTTGTTGTGCACAAGAAAAAGACAATTAAAAAAAACTATATAATTATGGTATTGCCATAATCGTACTGACCCACAGAATTAATTTATCACAGTAAGTTTACCATATGGTGAATGCTGTAAATTTAAAACGTAAAAAAACAGTGGCAGAATTGCTGCTTTTTTTCCAGTCCTCCCTGAACGTGTTAATAAAAGTTAATCAATGACTTATATGTGCTACAAAATAACGACATTAAAAAAACACTTTTCTCAGAAAAAACAAGCTCCCATATGACTATGTCATCAAAGAAATAAAAAAAATTACGGCTCTTATAACGCGACGATAAACAAAATGACATATATTAATATTAATTATGTAACATTTGCAAAGAGTAGATGAAATATAGTCTTTTGAAATCTGTGTGCTGCAGAGAATGGAGATCTTTTTCAAAAAATATAAATGAATCACTTGAAGGGGTTGTCTCACCATGCTGTTTTACAGAGCCACAGCCAGCTGCTTGTTCCCATTTCCTAGTTAGGCTGTTGGCGCTTCTACAGTAGTGATTGACATATCAGCTTTGGTATTCCTAGCTGATCCTGGTAGAGTAACAAGAGTGCAGGTGGTTTCTATACAGCAGTGCACAAGGAAACAGAGCTCTAAAGGGTTAAGGCTTGTCAGTAAGTAATGGCAGTGACAAAAAAATAATACATTCGATTGAATTAAAAATAATGAGTGTCACACACTAAAGGGCAGCAATCACAGAGGATACATACATCTAGGTCTAGGGTGATTGGTATAGATATCATCACATTATATAAATATAAAATTAGCCCTATAGAGTACATTTATAAATGTAAACTACACAGAGTAATAAATACAAAGTGCATCTTGATAGAAAGTGCTAGTGCATTTTAAATACATATCATAGGAATATAAATATCAAGAGAACGTATAAATAAGTTCATATAAACAGCTGTGAAAAATAGATAAGTAACCTGATAAATATATAATGACAGTGCTAATCAGTCCATGCTGTTAAAATAACTTGTGTAATATGTAATCTGTTGATCTATAAGGTGACAATATAATCATAGTAATAAATAGTATACCCATACAGTATCACTCCTGGGGTGATACCACCCCACCCTGTGCACAAAGTTTGGTCTGAGACATGATTTTAGTGTGGGGAAACTCAAGTGGCCATGTAATGTATATGTTACAGGCATTTTCAGAAATTAAGAATTTGTATATAGTGGCTAAAACTTGAAGGCAGTAAAAAAAAACTTTTACAAATTTCTTAATAATAAGCCTAATGGAAAAAAGAACTAAAATAATGTAATGCTAGCATCTAGATAACAGGTAATTTATAACTTTTCTAATATCTATATAAATTTCATAGCCTTAAAGGGTTTTTCCAAGAACAAACTTTCACAGTTATTTTGAGATTTCTCTCTCTTACAGCTTCAAATCCAGGGGTGGGTCTCTCCTCCCACTAGGGGAGTCTCTCCTCCCAGTAGGCATGTCTTCCCTCACTGGTGCTATCATCATTCTGTGTGAGTAGTGGAAGGGAGAGGATTTCATAGCTCTGCAGACCTCCTGCACTGGTCAGTTCTCATATCTGCAGAGCTGTCACCTCCCAGGCTCCAATACTTGTAACCAAAACACCTGTATTGCTGTAAATAGTTATACATACAGCCCTCTAATATTACAGAAAGTGACATCTTGTCATTGTGTCTAGCAGAGTGTACTATGTGTGTTATATGGGTGGGGGGAGCAGAGTTTATTATATGGATGGGGGTGAGAGTAAATCTAGCATTGCCCAGATCCTCCATATCAGAGCTGTCCCTGGGAAAGGAGCAGTTTCACTTTCAGTTTAATACAGCTCAAAGGGGACAGGCAGCCAATCACAGCACATGAAGCGTGTCCCACACAGGGGGGCGGGTTTCCATTCAGGGGATTAAACTAAATATCAGGCAGCCAATCACAGCAAAGAGGGCCTGGCCCGACCCCCAGGTTGCAGTTTTAGGTGTAGAACACACAGGTCAGCTCAAAGCTGCTATTCATAATGAGTTAGGTAATACAAACCAATTGCAAAAGTACTTATTTTTATTTTCTCCATCATTACAGATATGATCTTTGTAGTGAGAAAACCCCTTTAGATCTATCTCTTTTAGGAAAAATGTAAAATGACCTAATTGCAGCCTAAAAAACATATGGCGACATGTCAGAAAATGAGTGTATAGTGTGACTCAATGTAAGAACTTGTCATGAATCCAGTGTGTGGTATGCCTTGCATAGCATAGCATTGCATAGCATATTTTAGGCGCATAGCTATGTATTTTAGATGCATAACTTAGGCGCATTTAAATATATCGTGCCTGGCACAAACTACACCTAGTTTTGCTGTACGACTGTTCATAAATATATAGAATTTGGCTACAACAGCTTTTTGACGCAAAATACACCAAAAGAAATGGTGAAACCGAAATTTAATATGTCACCCATAATGCTTTTGGGTAATGCGTTAACCAAGCAACCTACAGCCAAAAACCTTAAAGCAATATATAAAATAAATTCCTCTGTACAAACTTTCCAACTCTAACCCTAATAAATAAAAGCCTAAAATTATAAAATGTTAGCTTACACATAACAGTTTGTTAATAACATTTTCTCATCTCTGTTGTCTATTTTATTTTTAATTAGTTTGGGTTTCGCAGATTTTAATTCATTAATAAAGTGCCTCCTGTTGTCTATTATGTCACACTTTGACAATAAATCCTAGTCATTTATTAAATCTCTAGGCAAAGTATATGAAGTCAGAAGAAATTTTTTCATGCTTTGCCAAAAAATGCTAGGCGTTTTACAGACTACTTTGGTAAACAATACCATTATTTTGCATTGTGCTGATAACATTTATACATTTTATTGATTGATTTCAAATTATGCGTGTGTTGCAGCAAAATTAAAAAATAATAAATAAATAATAATTCCACCATTTATTATTGTGCAGGAACCTCTCTTCCTTTCATCTACATTCACCAAATGCAGGAAGATCATTATTTACCATTGCTTTGGAGATAAGTAATAATGTTCTGCAAAAGCAGGTATAAATTGTAATCTATGAATCTATGGACAAATACAACGATAATAATAAAAAGTATGGAGGACATGTATGAAAGCGGTCTAGTTCGAAGACTTTTCTTGTTGCCCATAGCAACCAATAAGAGTTCCCCTTTCATTTCATAAAGTGCTCTGAAGAAATGAAAGGGGAACCCTGATTGGGTGCTATGAGCAACAAAGAAAGTCTTAAACCTAGACAGTTTTCATACATGTCGCCCTATGTGTTTAAGGGTTTAACGCAACTTCTGTGTCGCCAGAGCCAAAGCTCATGCAATGAAAGGAACATTAATAATTACTGTCTTGTTTAAGAATTGATACGCTTCCAGTTGCAAACATACTTGGGATCTGACAAGGCAATATTTCACATCAGTGAAAACCACATAACGGATCACTTAGAAGAGAAGTAGAAGCAGGGCAAAAAATAAAGTTACATTTCAGTTTATCTAGATTTACACCTATAATTTATGAAAATTATTAAACAATGGAGCCTAACCAATGCGAATAGCAAGCAGAAGATTCTTAAAACTACTTTATTAAGGAAACATATAACTAAAATATGTAATTTGCAGTGCTTAGTTTAGCTACTTGCATTCTTATTTGAGTCCATAGACGGCAGTAGGAGAGCAGGATACAAAGTCCATATGTAGCAATCTCCCGGCGTGTCCACATGTGCTAACGCCCGTAGGGGAGAGACAGACAGGAAAAGGCTGGGAGGACCGTGTGACGTTTCGGGGCTAGTCCTGCCCCTTCTTCAAACATGTAGTTTCCTCGTACTCACTTCCCTATATACTCAACATCACAATGGGTGTCAATGAAATGTAACTCAAGTTACATACCAATAAAACGAATCTATATAAAGAAACGTAAATTCAAATTCTCTTTCATGCCTAGGGGAGCTAACGTAGTCATTTTGAATATCCAGAACGACTCTCTCTGGAGCAGAGTTCTAAGTTTTTATCATTTTGTGCTATCACTTCCTCTAAAACGCACCATTTAAGATCTGCCACAGTGTGTTTATGCTCTAAGAAGTGCCTAGCCACCGTGGTTTCTCCAAATCTTTTCTTTTTTTCTACATTAGTTACTTCAGCATGACAGAGACTATTGCGAATGGAGGATTTGTGCTCAGTGATTCGAGTTTTTATTTGACGCATGGTTTGTCCTACATAGCCCTTACCGCATGGGCATCTTGGGAAATACACTACACCCTTTGAATTGCACGTAAAGGTTCCCTTATGAAATATTTTAAACCCTTTGGTGGGATGGGAGATGAAAAAACCCTTTAATAATCGCACTACAATTACAGCAACCAAGGCAAGGAAATGTACCTTTGTGTTTGCTCTGTAATAATTTTTGTTTTGTTCCTGTATCTTTATACAGCTGTGACGAGACAATCACATTCCCTACAGTGCGGCCCTTCTTATAGACAAACCTAGGGATGTTTGTAAATAGTTTGCCATATTTAGAGTCTTTTGATAATAGATACCAATATTTCTTAATAGATTGACGTATTAAGCCACTGCGCCTATCAAAGGTACTAAGAAACATGAGTCTTCCATCTCTATCTATTTTTCTTTTATGTTTTAACAAATCGTCCCTGTTAAGCAATCTGACCTCCTCTGCCAGTTTCTCCAAGGTTTCTCTCTTGTAGCCTCTCGCTATAAATTTATCAGAAAGAATCTTTTCTTGCTCATAATAGAGCCTATCGTCTGAGCATATTCTCCTAGCTCTGATCAGTTGTCCTTTTGGGATGCCCGTGAACAATTGTGGTGCGTGTTGACTGGATCTATATAATACATTGTTTTTTTATCAATTGGTTTTTTTATACAAAGTGGTACTAAAACCTAGGGGCCCTTACTTATTTCCACATCTAATAACAGATCTTAGTCTTATCTATGTTGGAAGTAAACTGTATAGATGGTTGTGCCTGAGGTAGGGAGGTGATGAACTCATTGAGTTCCTCTGAAGTAACTCATGCTGAAGTAACTAATGTAGAAACAAAGAAAAGATTTGGTGAAACCCCGGTGGCTAGGCACTTCTTCGAGCATAAACACACTGTGGCAGATCTTAAATGGTGTGCGTTTTTAGAGGAAGTGATAGCACAAAATGATAAAAACTTAGAAAGAACCCTGCTCCAGAGAGAGTCGTTCTAGGATATTTCAAAATGAATACTTAGTCCTCCCCTAGGCATGAATGAGAATTTGAATTTATGTTCTTTTTATAGATTGGTTTTATTGGTATGTAAACTATGTGTTACTTTTTCCTTGACACCCATTGTGATGTTGAGTATAAAGGGAAGTGAGTACGAGGAAACTACATGTTTGAAGAAGGGGCAGGACTAGCCCCGAAACGTCACACGGTCCTCCCAGCCATTTCCTGTCTGTCTCTCCCCTACGGGCGTTAGCACATGTGGACACGCCGTGAGATTGCTACATATGGACTTTGTATCCTGCTCTACCTACTGACCGTCTATGGACATCAAATAAAGAATGCAAGTAGCTAAACTAAGCACTGCAAGTTAACATTTATAGTTATATGTTTCCTTAATAAAGTAATTTTAAGAATCTTCGCTTGCTATTCGCATTGGTTGGTACATGTTATGGGACAAGGGAGATCCCATTTTTAGCAAGCATTCTAGCAGTAGTCAGAGAGCTTTAGCACTATGCAATATATGCTTACATTTGAAAATTGAACAATGGAGCCTGCCAGTGCCTAGTGGACCACATTGACTTTTTATTTAATAGTTGCTACGCCTTGAGTATCTATTCTAAGAAAGAACATGCCATGTACTGTATATTTCAAGAAACATTATTTTTTGTCGCTAAGTGTCATTCATTATTTGTATGACTAAATTGGTGAAACTATCATGCACAGAAAAGATTGTCATTTAATGGTTGTTCAACCATCAACCTACTTCTTTCTGATATGTATAGCTACTTTAAATTATATTCTATGCCTATCTTAACTGCTATCTCCTCCTTACATCATGGTGGGCTGTGTGTTACATAATGTCCTGTTCATACTCCATTATTTAAAATGTTAGGTCACTTCCCAGGCAACATAGGTAGAGTCATCTACTGAGATAAAAGGGCCGTTTCTCTTTAAGACATTGGTGAATGTCACTAATACAGGCCATCAATATCCAAATGATGGCAGTCTGACCACTTTTACCCTCACACGACACTAGTATAAAATTATATTAACCCTCGGAAAGTACCATGTAACTTCATCTTCTGCTTTTTTTCAAAGGCTTTATGGTTTGCCCATTGTAGTCAACTGCCAATCATAAGGCCACCTCAAAAAGAGCTAAGTAATGCCTGCAGGAACCAGAAGGAATGACTTGGGTATCAATGGCTGAACAATAGGTAAGAATGATTTTATTGTTACCTTTTGCTACACGTTATCATTTGTAAAACTAGACATGTCAACCCTAAAAGTCCTGAAAATATTGAATACACCAGGAAAACATTGAAGATATTTTTCTCTGAAATCACGTATTTTGTATACTTCTTATACTATTTAATACAGTTAAACAAAGAGGAGTAGTGTCAAAATAGGATTCTGTGCACATGCCAGAGGAAGTAGATTTCAACATTTTATTGCATTGTATGAGTCTAATAGTTCATTTCTGAATCATCCCATGAAAAACAGGCACCTAGGGCCTCATATATGAAAACTGTCTAGGTCCAAGACTTTCTTTGTTGCTCATAGCAACCAATCATTTTTTCAGAGCATTATATGAAATAAAGGAGAGCTATGAATGGTTTCTATGGGCAACAAAGTCTTAGACCTAGACAGTTCTCATACATGTGGCCCCTTGCTCAAGATATCGGCTCCAAATTTAGCTCCATATGTTTTCTCAGGACTTGCTAGGCCCACAGAAGAATCCTCTAGCACTTTGGTGTATCAGTTAAACTCTGCAGAGCAGACATGGTTATTACACAGTTTAGGCATACATGCCAACTTTTGAAAGTAAAAAAGAAGGAGAACTGAAGGTGGCGTGCGTAGCATGCCGCGCAAAAATTTGCATATCCATGCCCATCTTGCATATAAGCCACGCCCCCTTCGAAAAAGCCACACCCTACTCCACCTAACTGTGTAATGACTCTGGAAGAAAGCTAAGTTAGGGTTTTGGCGTCACCCAGCTTTCTTGGACGTTGGATAGCCTATTCAGCATCCAGAAGAGCTGGGAGATACCGCCAAACAGTGCCCCAATAGGTAGGTATAACCAGGTAGTATCCTCCTGTAGTCAGGTTAATGCCCCCTTCTAGCCAGGTAGCTGTCCCCAATAGCCAGATAGTGCCCCTTACATCCAGGTAGTGCCCCCAATAGCTAGGTAGTGCCCCCAATAGCCAGGTAGTGCCTCCAATAGCCAGGTAGTGCCTCCAATAGCAAGCTAGTGTCCCCAATAGCCAGCTAGTGCCCCCAATAGCCACTTAGATGCTCCTTACAGCCAGGTAGTTCCCCCAATAGCTAGGCGGATGCCCCCTTTATCCAGGTAGATGTCCCCATGAGCCATGCAGATGCTCCCATGAGCCAGGCAGATGCCACCTTTATCCAGGTAGATGCCCCCATGCCAGGCAGATGCCCCCATGCCAGGCAGATGCCCCCTTTATCCAGGTAGATGCCCCTTTATCCAGGTAGATGCCCCCATGAGCCAGGAAGATGCCCCCATGCCCGGCAGATGCCCCCTTTATCCAGGCAGATGCCCCCATGCCAGGCAGATGCCCCCTTAATCCAGGCAGATGCCCCCATGCCAGGCAGATGCCCCCTTAATCCAGGCAGATGCCCCCATGCCAGGCAGATGCCCCCTTAATCCAGGAGTTTGCCCCCAAGCCAGGCAGGTGCCCCCATGCCAGGCAGAGGCCCCCTTTATCCAGGTAGATACCCCATGAGCCAGGCAGATGCCCCCATGCCAGGTAGATGCCCCCTTTATCCAGGTAGATGCCCCCTTTTTCCAGGTAGATGCCCCCATGATCCAGGCAGATGCCCCCATGATCCAGGCAGATGCCCTCCATGATCCAGGCAGATGCCCCCCATGATCCAGACAGATGCCCCCATAGCTAGTAACAATAAAATAATAAAACCTAGTTCACACTCCTCCCCTCACATGCACTCAGTCACTGCACACACAGCCATCCCTGCACTCACCTGTCCTGCCGGAGAACATTGCCGGCGGCGGCGCAGGACAGAGGCTGCAGGGCAGCGTCAAGAGACGCTGCCCAATGCCTCTGTGCACAGATAACCTCCTGCCTCTCTAAAGAGGCGGGAGGTTATGCCACCCTAGCGGGGGGGGTGGGACACGGCCCCCATTAGCGGGAGTGACCCGCCAAAAACGGGAGGGTTGGCAACTATGAGTTTAGGTATCCTTGTTGATTAATACACAAAAGCAGGAAAAATGGAAAAAAAAAGTCTGGAGTAGGAGTAAATCTCATGAATTATCTGCTGACAGTTTATTGACAGTAAATATATGGGAATATAAAGTGAAAGATCATGATACTTATTATAGTTAATAACAAGTTGGTGACCTTCTGCCATCTAGCACTTCTATGAGGTACAGTATGGCACTATTATTTATTCCTTTAATTATAATGCTGTTTCAATTTGCTGTCATTAGGTGATGGGATCTCATTTTGAATGGGTCTCTATGAAAGCTAGTCATGCTTCTGGTAAAAATTAATTCACCAGGTTCAAATGAGATCCACAATTAATCAGAGACAAGTTTTAGAGGATGAATGGAGTATACAACTTTTAGATTTGTTCATCTTTATACGTAAAAAGAGAAGGACATGTTCAGCAATCAGGTGCGAACTTCAGGCACCGATCTAATGCCCTAGTGATACAAAAAAACAAAAACAGGCAGCAGTCCAAGGTAGTAAAATGAAAAAGATGGTGTCTATGTTCACCTATGAGAGAATAAAGAAACCACCTGTTTTTTTTTTGTTTTCATACTTTGGATTGTTGCCTATTTTGACTCATTTAAACACCTAAGCTAGAGAAATACAAATCTTTAAATTCCTAATGAAACTCATTAGCAGGGCTTTAAGTGTACCTATGTATGTCTCCAATTTTATGTCATGGCAGTATCTCCATACACGTGTCTTGAAGAGCTTGTATCGCAGCACACAGAGGATATGCACTTCCATAATATGGAGCCATATACCCTCAGTGCTTGTGTGCATTAACTCTGTACATAGCAGAATATTTACAATGTTTAGCATGTTTTTGTATATTAAAATACATAATATTGCTGCATATCCTTTGAAGAAAGAAGAAAACCATCTACCTCTGCCTAGTAAGGGGCAGTATATCATTTAATCAGAACAATGGGTGCTATCTTTACAGAACTTCTTTTTATTTAAAGATGTTTTCATTTTTAATATTAGATAAATTGTTCACAGAAAGCCTTTATTTGTCAGAAATAAATCTCATACATACATATGGACCAGCGTGATCTGCGCTCTACATGGGGTTATGGATGTTCTGCAGTATGTAGATAAAGCCTAAAACAACAATCTGTCTACAATGGAAGGGACTCACCAGATATTATGTATGAATCCTAAAATGCTCAAATCATGATCTGCATAATTCTAACTAACAACTATTCAGAAAAACTTTCTTCTTGGGTCAACTAAATATTGCTTACACTACAGTATTTCATTATTTAAGGAAATAACATTAACTGAAAACTACTTAGAAGAGATTTATAATAATGTGTTATCCATTTTATATATCTATATTTAGCATTAATAATGTATAATTTTGTTGCTTTTTTACATTGCCACATATACAGTACTACCTTGGATAATGTGGAGTCTGCATCTAAGCATGTTTAAAGTAATATATACAAGGTGTGGCAGAGCGACCTCAGGCAGTAACGTGTTTCTGCCACTCGAGGGTGTGCAGCCAGAGGCCTGCAAGCAACATGCCACCAAGGTTACCTGGCCTTTGTGGGGTAAGATCCAGCCATATGTGTTGTCAGCCACAGTAAGCGGTTGGCAGCAGTATATCTTTAGTTTGGCTGTTCCAGGTCGGCTCTTCTCGGGAGTAGACAAAGTATTGGGTGGGTGTCTACTCCCCGTGGTCCAGGCCAGGTTTTGGGCAAATCCCTGGAGGGCTATACAAGGTCTGGACCTGCAGGTGTTCGGGGGAGGGGGGGAGCAGCCTCCTCTGCTAACTGGCAGTGCAGCAGAGGAGCTGAAGAGAGGCTCTGTTCCCGGAGGGTTGAGGGAAACCAATACAGTGCAGTGAGCATACTGTTATTTTGTGGTGCTGGACAGTAGGTACAGACCACGGATAGAGAGGGTCTATGTGAGTTAGTGGCTGGGCGGCTGAGGTCTTATGCCTGTGGTTTTGTTTATGAGAATACTGTGAATCTGTTCCTGTTCCTTGTTCTTGGTTGAAACAAAGCGGGCTAAGGCCAGATTCAAAGAGAAGCAGTGTCAGAGTGTCATATATTGATGTGCTAATACCGTTCTACTCAGGACAGCGATCCAAAGAGCTAAGCGTTGACCGCTAGGAAGGACCAAGATGGCATCCAGACGAGTATGAGTTGTCACAAAGGATTAATCCAAACATCCACATAATGTGTATGACTCACAATATCATATATTCTTTATATTATAAAAGTCATCACATGCTATATACAATATCTCATAGAATGACTTTCTGTGAGGAGAAAACTGTCATCGTGGCGGTTTACCTGTGCTCTTTATACTTAATAAGACCAGGATAAGTCAGCTTTTCTGGTTATACATAAAAAAAAAAAAATCACAGAAAAAATGAGACATTATTTACTTAAAAACACAGAAACAAGGCCATACTTACAGCTCAATGGCTGGACACAAAACTACTTCCAGTATGAGGCAATATAAGCCCCAGTACCAAATGGGAAAAATGTAACATGTGCAGCTCAGTAGTGAACAACTGCTCACACCCATCCACTAGGCGGGAAACTGTCTAGAAAAAATACTGAGCTGGATAAATACCACTTCACATCGGTATGCAGTAAAGCCACAAAACCATGCAGAGAGGATTGCACAAATGCAAAAATACTGATAAACAACAACTCACAAGCCTACTATCCATGAGGGGGGTGGTTGCAAGTATTAGGGTATATTGACATGACTGATTTGGATGCTGTTTTGGACGCTGTTTTCTATTTGTTTCTGCGTCAAAACAGCACCCAAACAGCTTCTCAAATGCCCTCAGTTCATTTTATTGATTTCTATGCAAAACCGTGTTGTAACCAGTTTTTGGCGCAGTTGTCACCCAGTTGTGGACGCGATTTGTAAAGTTTTAATGCTGCCAAAAACCATTACTAAAATACACGTTACAAAACCTTTGAAAAACCCTTTCCCCAAAAGAGGTATGAACAGCACAGGTTATAGAGGGTGAGTGGAAAGGGTTTTTAAAAAACCCGATTGAAGATAGTATAGAAATCATAGCACCACTATTTAAATATGCTTGTGTATAGATCCAAAGATGCCCCAAAAAGTGTATTTATATATTTATGTTACAATGTCATTACATGTGGAAGATACAATATATAACATTCCATACAAAGCAAATTGGAAGGCGTGGTACATGTGGTATGTGACTCTTCTGACGTTTCAGTTGATTGGACAGCTTTATTGATTGGTGATCACAGTGGTAACCAGATAGGGAGGAGTGAGTATGGAAAAAATTTTAGTAGCAAATACATGGAATGAGGAGGGAGAGAGAGAGACAGAGACAGAGAGAGAGAGAGAGAGAGAGAGAGTATATTGTGGGGGGTAGCCCCTTTTAAGGGACCAAAACAAAAAAAATGCGTTTTTTAAAGGGGTTTTTATTAACGGAAAAGTCCAAAAAATAAAAACTTTCTTCCAGGGGTTTTAAAACAGAACTTAAACAGAACTTGTTAAGGCGTAATGAAAACACAAAAGGTTCAGTCACCATAGACAAAGGTAGCAGCCTCACAGGATAAAAGTCCAGCTCTAGAGGTTGTACTGGAGGATCCTTCCTTCCAGCCCTCATTTGGAGTGGGTACCACCCCCAGGACACCTGACCCTTGGCTTTATGGGCCAAAGGGAAAAAACCTGGGGTGGATTTTGGGGGAGCAGTCCCCCCCCCAGCTTAAGAATGCCAGAAAAACCCAGCCCCGGAAACTGCTTAAAGCTTTGATGAAAAATATACAATTTGTCTGCAACCAAAGGGTTTGCAGCCCTATTTCTTGGTCACTCCACCACCCCTAAGGGCGGTGGCACAATCGGCCCCTCTTAACAAGGCCTTGTGCTTTGTCACATACCCCCCCCCCCCTCTCCCCAAAGCCGAGGGGTGGGCATTTCGTAAACCAGAAAATGCACCTTGAAAACGCTCTGCTTTCCCCAGCATTTTCCCAGCCTATGTAAACCTTAAAGGGCAAAATCTTGCAATGCCAGAACCAGGGGTTTATTTGGCTTTGTTCCCTTTTTTAACTGCATCCATTTTAAATGGGCATGATCAGGGGATGTGTGAACCGTTACCCAGCAGTAATACCTGAGTGTCCAACGCCCACTTGAGGCTGGGACTCCTTCCCCAAATGGAGTAGTTTTTCTTCCCGGGGATGTTTGGGGCTAAGTACATTATGGGGTTCATACATTTATGTCGGGACAGTACGCACCAAGCCCCTACATCGACGTATCAGTCTTACTATGAACCCCTTCGAAGTTCGGAGCTCCCGGACTGGTTGGTTAACAAGGCCCGCTTAGTTAAAAAAAAGTTTTTCGGCCTGGGGGAGATCACCTAACCATCACAGATGGGACCTTTTGTGAGTTCGGTTAGAGGGGCGGCCTTGTGGCAAAGCCCGGAAAAACCGCCGGTAGTACCCTACAATGCCCTAAAATCCCCCTTACCGTTTTTTTTGTGAGTGGGGGGGCCCCACCCTTTGGATGGCTTCAACTTGTTGATCTGCGGTTTGATTAAGCCCTTCCAAATGTCCCAAGTATTTGGCCTCCTCCATCCCCCCGCACATTTTTTGGGGTTTGGGGTAAACCCTGCTCTCCTTAGGGATCTTTTTGATGGCCGCATTTTCCCCTAGATGACTTTCCCGTCCTGACTGAAGATGCAATATTATTTGGTACGTAAACATATTTCCTATGGGGGGCCCAGTTTTTCGATCCATAGCCCTTTGGAAGGTGGGGGGCCCCCCCCCTGAGGCCCCCAAGGGACCTGGGTTTTGGGTGGATTTCCCCTCATAATAGAGAAGGCGTCTTACCCCTTTGGGTTTTCTTCTGATAGGGGAATTTCCCAGTACCCCTTGGTGAGGTCAAAACGTGGTGATGTAGCGGGCCGGCCCCTGCTTTCAAAAAGTTGTTCCCGTGGCATGGGTGGGCCCCTTAGATCCCTCGTTGAGCTTCCCTTTAATCATTGCAGAAGCGCCTTTTCCCCGCTAGGTTTTGGCCCCCAAATTTGGGGGCTTGACCCCCCCACTCTTAGATGCTTCAATGACCCCTAATTTTAACATCCGTTCCACCTCTTGGTTTTACATTAACCCTTACGTGAGGTTCCGTGACAATCTCGTGCCCTATCACCGGGGCGGAACTGTCTGATCCGGGCCGTTCAATTGTACACCCCACTTTGGGTTCCTAAACCCCGGGAAGTGCCCCTTAAACTATGGCCATGACACTGGCTATTCTCTCCTGATTTGACACGTGCTAAATGTGTTTGTATGGCGGGGGCCTCACTTTCCAGGTCTCCTTTGCCACGTCCAGAAAAAACCCGGGATGCGCCCGTAAAGCAGTTAAAAAGGGTGAAAACCCTGTTGAAGCCTGAGGGACTTCTCTTATAGAGAACGCAGATAAGTTTTAAACAGTCCAATCCTGCCTCCTTTTCTAAAACCCTTTCCCTGAGCAGGGCCCTTCAGTGTTTTATTAAAAGCTTATACCCCATCAGTTTTTGGATGTACCATGACGTCTGTAGTGTTTTGCTGGGACCTTGCAAGCTCTTTATGCCCCGGGACATGAAGGGGGTTCCCTGATCGGTCAGGATTTCTTTTTGGGAGGCCGTCTGAAAAAAAAGTGCCCAGCTCTCGGGCAAAAAGATTTCGAGGAGAATTTTTTAGGGGTTGCTTCGGGTACCCTGTAGGTAATCTAGTTCACCAAAATATATTTGGGGACCCTAGTGTTTTTTCCCGGGGCCCACCCGATCCCTTGCTATCTGCTCGAAAGGGGGGTCTCTTAATTTTGGCAGAGGTACTAATGGGCTGGAAATGTGACACTGGGCGGTCAATTGGCAAGTGGGACAGGACTTGCAAAAAATCCAAATTTCCCCATGACATCCTGGCCCAATAAAATCTTTGTAAATTCGCTCCGGGTCTTTCTACCCCCAAATGCCCCCAACACGTGAGTGGGCAGATCTAAAAACACGTGGTGGGCCCCGGTACCAGCGTGTTCCCCCCCCCTTCCCCTTGTTACCCGATACGTGTTGTTAACCATGGCGGGTGCGGAAACCCGTGACCTGCCCCTGGTTTTGGGGAAACCAAATTTTCATTGTGACTTTTTAGGGGGGGGTTTTCAAAGTAGGTCCCTTAGCTGGCGGTCCCCAAAATTTTCCGGGGCCCTCCAGATAGGGATGTTAGTTCCCGGGGGGATTCCCCCTCTTTATCCCCCGCTAACACCACCAAAGGAAATTCCCGGGTACATTTATAACTTCACATTTCTCTTTTTTTCCCCCTTTTTTGGATTAAACCCGGGGCCCCTTTGGTTGAGCTCATGGGCCCTTTCCCAAAATCCCCAAAATTTAGTGTCCCCCAAAATTTCTTGTACCCCCAAACCTCTTGCGGGACCCGTACAGAGGGAGTGTGGCCTTAACAGGGTCACCCAAACTCCGAGTCCAGAAGCCCCAAGGCCGCTACCCATTTTACCGTTACCCGGCAGAACCCGGGGGACCCTTCCAGGGTGAGATCGGCACTGTAGGTGGGGTAGGCAAACCAGGAACAGCGCGACTTGCGTTTCAGTCCCTTTGGATCCCCAGGACGAGGGCAGTGTGCAGCAATGTGCCCCGGACCTTGACACCTCCAGCATTCACGGGGGGGACTCCCCCGGCCAGGTTGGGGATTGCTGGGACTTGGACTCGTCGATCTGGAATGGTTTGGGCCACTTTTTGGAGCCCGGCAACCGACTACGGCCCCGGGCGGTCTAGGAGATTTCCATTTTTGGTCCCCTCCACCCGGCTCACCATATCAGCAGACTGGGATCACCCCGAGCAACCCAGGTTTTTTATAGCTCTGGGCAGGGTTTGGATGAACCTCTTTTTCACACTCTCCACCATTGGTTGGGGGTATAGGCTTCCGGCTGCGCATTCTGCACCAGGTGGAACAAATCGAACACTGCCCACCGGGAGGCTTGTCTTGGTATACTCCGTGTTGCACTAGTGGGTCGGACCCCGAGATTCACCCCCCAAAGGGCAAGGTTTCCGCCCTTTGTTTGCTGTAGATTTTGGCGTCTTGGGGGTGGAAAATCAAAATAGGCCTTCTGCGGTTCCCAGAAAGGTTGGCGCCCGAACTTCCGCCCCTTGCTCGGTGGGAAGCCTTTTTCCCCCTCTGCCACCCTCTAAAGATGGTTAAAAAGGGCCTCTACGTCGTCTTTTAAGGTATCTTTTTTTGGCGTCTCTCTCATGACTTTCGGACTTGGCGTTGTATCTGCCCTTCCTCCTTTTGGAGCGGTTCTGTCAGTGCGGGAAATGACGGACCCGTAGCTGATTGGTCTCCCCTTTTGGGGCCCGCTGGCCTCTGTGTGTGCCCCCTGTGCGGGCGTGATTGCGCTGCTGGAGATTGGTTGCCCAGTTGTTGGGAGCATGTTTTCGCTGCTGCCAACGCTTTAACCCCGGAAATGCAGTCTTTTATTGCCCCCTGGCTTTCCAGGGGAGCGGGGGTGAGTGCCCGCATCAACTCCACCACTTGTGGGGGTCAGCTCCGTCACAGGGACTCGACAAAAAAAATCGTTTTCTTTAAATGGTTTTTATTTAAAAGGAAAAAGTCCAAAAAATAAACAGCTTTCTTCAGCAAAAGGGATAAAAAGAACTTAAACGGACCGTGCTTCAGGCAGTAATGAAAACACAAAACGGTTCAGTACCATAACAAATGCGCACTTCACGGATATAAACAGTTTTCAGGGCTTGTCAGGAGGATCCTTCTCTCACATCCTCGCTTGGGTGGCGTACACACCCAGGACACCTGACCCCCTTTGGCTTTTAGGCCAAGGAAAAACCCTTTTGGGGGGATATGTGGGAGCATCCCCCCCCCCCCCGCTCTAAGACTGCTCAGTAAAAGCCCAAACCCCGGAAACACTCTTAAGAGTGATGAAAAAAATATACAAGTTGCAGAAAATATTTCTCTGGTCACTCCACCGCAGCCCCAAGGGCGGGGGGACTATCGGCCCCCTTGACAAAGGCCTTGTGCTTTGTCACAATATTATATGCCAAAATGCAAAAATATATATATAATTTTTTATTATATTTTATTTAATATATATATATATATATATATATGCCAAAATGGTAAGAGGAAGATGCAGCCAAGGTCCAGAGCTCAGGAAACACAAGGGTACGTGGAGCCGCAGTAGGACATTTACCACACCTTCCAATTTACTTTTTTTATGGGAAAGTTTTTATTGTATCCTCCCAAAAAGCATCCAAAAAAACTTGTGAAATATCTTAGGCTATGCCTACACAGCACAGGCTTTTGGTTGGATTTTCGGTGGATCCAGTATTTTGAATTCACTGAAAGCTTGACTGTAACCAGTGCTATATAGATGGCAATCAAAAATCTGTGCCTTAGTCTACAGAGCACAGAATTTTTCTCAGTCGCCTTAGAAATTTTCTGGATTCCGGCGGATTTTCAAATATGCTGTACATTCCGCCGGATTGTCCTCAGATTCCCGTTCATTCAACATACAAGGCTGATGTAAAATCCGAACACCGACCGCAGTTTTTAGTGCAAATGTGCGCCAAAAACTATGGTCCAGCCGCGGTTCAGCAATGTTAAAATGCTGTTGGATTTTTAAATATAATGGAAAGCAATGCCACTTTAACTTTTCCATGCAACCTTCATTCAGGCACAATCACAGGGCCTCCAACCCCATAAGTTCCTTATCAAAATCGTAATGTGGCAAAAAAAAATTTTTCAAATAACCAATTTTTTTTCAAACCACGGTAAAAAGCTTCTTTCAAGCACCATCGGTATCATCAAATATAGAAGGTACACATGCTCAATAATATGAGTTCATACGTATAAAGAACAGCAGTCCTTTTTTCATGCTCCCAACGGAGCTTTCTCGTGGAGATGCCAGTAAATAAAGTTGGTTATTTAAAAGAATTTTTTGGCACATCACGATTTTGGTCGGATTTTCAAAGCCATTTTAACATTCCTGTAAAGACATAGCCTTAAAATTGAATATAGTGTGAACTGCTACTTATCCAATGTGCAATTTTTTACTGGGCAGTTGCCTCCTTAGTGGATGGGTGCATGAGTAATTGTTCCTTAGTGAGATGCACCTGTTAAATTTTTCCCATGTGGTACTGGGGCTTATATTGCCTCCTACTTGGAATAGTTCTGTGTTCAACCATTGATCTGTAAGCATGGCTGTGTGGTTGTACATATAGTATATAGAGAACAGGGAAACCAGGACTGTGCTGGACAGTGTAACAGGTAAGCGCTGTTGTCCTATGGCAAGCGACACTGCCTCACTGTTTATTCATTTTTATTTGTTGCCATTGTTTGTCATTTGTTATGTGTATGTTTCACCGATATTCAATTTTTGCAGCATATGGGGGTACAATGCTATAAAGTCAAGGTTTTTATTCATAGAAACTTGTACACCTGAAAAACAGGATAACCATTGGAGACCAGAAACAATTGTGGTATCACGATACTAGTGAACACTGCTGGAATCCAATGGCAGGGACTAGGCCTAAACACAGGGAGGCGCAGGAGACTTGAACGGGAGGCAGCAGTAATGTAGACAGGGATCCAGACGAGAAGTCAGGAGGTGGTCAGCAGGTATCTAGGAGTTTGCAGGGTAAACTGCAAGGAGAAGGAACAAACTGGAGAGCAAGTTCCAAGGCGATAGGATTGCAAGCAGGAGATCAAAAACAATACTCAAGCAATGAGCAACAGGCTTGAGGAGTTTATATAGGAAGAAGGAAACAGGAAGTAAGATGGCACCCAGCTGAGACACAATCCACCATCTTGACTGAGGGCAAACTTAAGGGCAAAAACAGTTTGAACTAAACAGGCATAGCAGGAGATTCCTGACATGTGGTGAGAATAAATGACCGCTACAATACATTCTCTAAAAGATGTATAAAGTACCTGATACCCTATTATTTATTTTTTTTATTATATATATTTATAAAAATTATATATATATTATATATATATTTATATATATAATATAATATATATAATATATTACAACATATATATTACTACAAATACACCCATACCATTTGTGTAACTATAGTTGTAGCAGCTGCTATGCATCCAGATGTTGAAGGAGTCCACTTAAGTGAAAAAGCATTATTCCTTTTAGTAAGAAATATCAATTTTGTGGCTTTCTATTATCTGACACTACCAAATCGGTACTCTGATATCAAAGGTATGATTAATCATGCCCAAAAATGATATTTGTGAGCTCTTCCTGTTTCCTGTTATTAGGTGGTACAACATACTGTACAATATATCTGCTCATTATCATAGACTCAGACCCTTATCATCAAGTTTAGCACAGGGCCTTGATCTGCTACATTTTCTATGTCTCTAAAATAGGATGAGGTAAAAGTTATCAGTAGGCACACTATGTACATGAGGCCATGGGGGTTTGGAGAGGATGGCAGACTGGGTGTACAGTGCATAACTTTTAAATAATACAATGTTAATTTTAAGTTTTTTTCCCATAAGGAATACAATTTATGAAATATTGTGAAGTAATATGCAGTGTTGTCGCCTGTATAAATACAAATGTATAGAAATGTATAGAAATATATTGTGCTTTTCTGAATACCTACATTTTTGTGATTTTGTTATAAATTCCCTACTGAAATGTGATTTTTTTTTTGCGAAACAAGTTTCAGTGGATTTTGCTTTGATTACAGAAGACTGCCTGTTCATACCAAAGCTGAAAATTGCAGATAAAAGTAACATAAAGGTTATACATTAAAGTCCCAAAATTATTTTACTATGAATACTGTGATAATGAATTACCTACAGCACTGCACAATCTAATTTTTGCCAATAGTTATTATGTTTGACTGAAAATTCATATTTCCTGATCTAACAGTTTTAACAAATGGCTACCATTAAATTATTTTGTAGCTATAGATTGAAAACCTAAAATTTATTTTCTGTATTTGGGTGTTAAGTTGATATTAAGTGAATACTTACTGCACTGTTTTCTGTTACTTACATTTTTATTTGCAGCTGAATTTTCCTTAAGTAGGTGTTTTTGCCCCAAAATTATTTGTCAAGCTTTTTAAATTTACCAAATTAAAATTTAAATGTGTGATGAAAAAAAAATTTTTGTAATTTGGTGAATTGTGATTACTCTATTTATTCAAGGGTTCATCTATTCCAGTGGAAAGTTCTTCACAAAATTTAGGGTCAGGTGAATACTGTAGAAACTAAAAAGGTTCTGAACTGCTGTTTGAAACATAACAGTATATTTCTGTTTTATCAACATTTTACAATTCTCCCAATACAGCCAACAATTTAAACCTTGAATTCTTATTATTCTCATCGTAGTTGCTGTGTGCATATGAACATATAATTATTCCTTTTATCTACTATTTGATATCCTACATAAAAGTGCACTATATTTTATGTGTGAAAGTATCTACACAGGCAACAGGTGCCAGATGCAAATTTCAGCTGACACCGCCAGTAACAGCCTAGAATGGAGCCAGTTTCCTTCCATGCTGTTTAATCCCTTAGAACGCCATCTTTGCACACTCTTTAGTATTGTTTATACAATACAAAAGGGTTTACACATGACCTAGTGGTTAAGCACCCTAGGGCGACTTAAAGTACAAGTGGGGGGGGGGAGAGTTGAAAAGTGTAAAAAAATAAAGAAATGTGTATATACATATATATAAAGCTCAAATCACCGCCCTTTTGCCATTTTACATACAAATAAAAATAAATAAATAATAAAAATGTTATACATAATTGCTATAGCAACGTTGAAAACAGTCCGATCTATTAAAATATAACATAATTTATCCAGTACACTGAACACCGGAGAAGAAAAAAATTTCAAACACCAAAATTGTGCCTTTTTTGGGTCATTTTAGGTCCCCTAAAAATTGAAATAAAAGTGATCACAAAAGTCACATTATCCCAAAGTGGTACCAATAAAAATAAACATCAGCCCACAAAAAATGAACTCATGCCTATTGGTGGAAGTACAAAAAAATTATTGGCGCTGCGCCGTAAATTTCAAGAATATGAAATATTTGGAGTTTTTTATGGTATTACAGCATAACACAAATCCTACATATTTGGTATTGTCAGAATTGGATCAACCTGCAGAATACAGACAACAAATCATTTATACCAGGGACTGAACAGCATAAAAAACTCACAAATATAACGCAAGTATGATTATTTTCACATTTTGATCGAGGTTAAAAATTTTTATTGTGGTTTCCCAGTATATTCTATGGTACAGTTAATGACACCTTTAGAAACTACATCTTATCCCACAAATTAAAAGCCCTCATATGTCTAATTAGATGGAAAAATAAAAAAGTTAGGGCTCTGGGGAGGCAGGGAGGGAAAAACGTACGTGTCAACCAAAAAAAAAGTACACTCCACAAACTGCTGATACCTCATTCTCTCTCAACATCACAGTGCCTAACTGTATAAATGATTAAAAAAAAAATATTTGTTAAAGTTTTTTTTGCCTAAATATTCAAGTTGGCAAGCTGCATCAAAAATCTTCATCATGTTGTGAGTCCTAAACTAAAATTGAAAGCATATAACTTAAAAAGAGGTCTAATTCTTTCAGGACTTGGATTTATAGTATACCAAAATTTTAAAGGTGTAGAAATGCAAGTAAACAGTTAATCAAGTACAAAAAAAACATAAACAAATGATTCATAACATAGGAATAGCTATAACCAAGTCAAAAATCCTAGCAACCTAAAGAATTGGGAAAAAAAATCATGCATTAATGCCAGGGGCAGTGAGGTGATCATGCTCCACCACAGCCCACGATCATTAAGTATTACGTATTCCCTAAGTTTCCTCTAACTCCCCAAGTGTTTCTGCTTTTTGTGGACTTTCACACCTATTCTAAAATTTATTTTCTTGGGATTGGTAGTTTGGAAGTGAAGCCTGCTTTACTATGACTTAAAGTACTCCACATTCTCATGCTTGCTTGTTTTGTTTCTTCTTTATATTTGTCTACTGACCTTCTTTGGGCACATGTTTGTGTCCTATGGTTACATATCTGCTTATGTCAAATGTTGATGACTCTTTTATTCTCCTGTGATTGTATTGAGAGTTTCTGACAAATGTACTGATTTCTGTATTTTTATCAAATATTGTGTCAGGTCTATTTCTGGGACCCTGTTTTACACTTCTTTCATTGATTTTGCAATCAAATTTATTTGGTTTATGTACCATAGATGAAACAAGTATGTGAAGCATATAAAACATTTGAACCTACAAACTTTTTAGTCTAATCCAATCATGCCTCTTCACCCTATTTCTGCAATCTCTTTATCTTCCTAATAGCTATTTTGCTTCCCATTTATCTGTCTTTTAGACATTACCGTCTGCCAATGCAGGATGACCGACCTGGGATCTTTTGGACTGGTCAAATTACACCTGGGGAAATCGTCAAGACTGGGATATTCCTCTCTTCCCCAGCTTAGATCCACCTCCTTTCACCAGAGCCAAGAACCACTCAGAAAACATTATTAGGCATTATTTTAAATAGACTCGGTATCTAACAGAATCGATTCTTCAAACTATGACTTCATCTCAAAGCAGTCTTTCAATTTTTGTTAGATTTGATGTGATAATATGGAAATAAAGCTCTTCCATGTCTCAAAGAAGTTCGTTTTTCTGTGTGTAGCGTTGCATTAGGGCTTGTTCACACGACGTTTTTGTGATCCGTTTTACGGTTCACGTTTACGGGATCCGCAAAAAGGATCTAACATGTCTAGTGGGATAACATTGAGCGTCAATGGGCAAAAGCGCATCGCTGTTTCCCACGGGAGTCACGCGATGCGCTTTTGAGTGCTCTCCTGCGCTGCGCCTTTTCGCATTGCCCGCTTTAGAATGTGACCATGTCAATTCTTATTGCGGTTTACGCAAGTGAAAGCCCATAGGAGATAATGGAGGTCCGCTTTTGGCACCTGCTTTCAAAGCGCTCCACACTCTGGGCACGTATCAGCTGCGCTTTGACTCTGAAGCGGTATGAGAAAGCGCAGTGAGCGGGGCAGGAGACACCTGACAGCAAACTGAGGATGGAGGTTGGTGCAGGGTGGCGATCAGTGCGAGCGAGGTCTCGGGGTAGCGATCAGCTGGGAGCGAGTTGCGGGGGTAGCGATCAGATGGATGCGAGGTGCGGGGGTTAACTGTGTGATCTGCTGGCAGCGAGGTGGCGGGGTGGCGATCAGCTGGAGAAGGTGTGGTTGGGTGCGATCAGCTGGACTGCGAGGTTGCGGGGGTAGCCGATCAGATGGAGCGAGGTGAAGGGGTTGCGATCAGCTGGAAGGACGGTGCGGTGGTGCGATCAGCTGAGCAGTGGTGCGGGGGTTGGCGGATCAGTGGAGGAGGTACGGGTGTGCTGATCAGCTGGAGCAAGTGCGGTCGGGTTCGCGATCGACTGGAGGAGGTGAGGGGGTGCGATCAAGCTGGTAGCGAAAGGTGCGGGGGTTGTGCGATCAGCTTGGAGCGAGGTGCGGGGGTGTGGATCAGAAACTGGAGCGAGGTGCGGGGGTGCGAATCAGCTGGAGGAGTGTGTGGCGGGTGCGATTCAGCTGGAGCGAGGATGCGGGGGTGCGATCAGCTGGAGCGAGGTGCGGGCGGTTTTTGCGAGGGTTGCGATCAGCTGGAGCGAGGTGCGGGGGTTAGCGCATCTGTGGAGCAAGGTGGGTGGGTGCGATCGTTGGAGGAGGTGCCGGGGGTCGCGATCTGATGGAGGAGGTACGGGGTGCGAATCAGCTGGAGCATGGTCGCGGGGGTGCGATCAGCTGGAGGAGAGTGCGGGGGTGCGATCAGCTGGAGGAGGTGCGGGGGTGAGATAAGCTGGAGGACGGTGCGGGGGCGGGTGACGATCGGCTGGAGCGAGGGGGGTGCGGGGGTTGCGGATCCAGGCTGGGAGCCGAGGATGCGGGGTAGCGCTCAGCTGGAGCGAAGGTGCGGGGGTGCAATCAGCTGGAGCGAGGTGGCCGGGGGGTGCGATCAGCTGGAGGAGAGTGCGGAGGGGGGTGTGCGATCAGCTGGAGCGAGGTGGGGGTGGATCAGCTCGGAGGAGGTGCGGGGGCTTTTGCGATCAGCAGGAGGATGGTGACGGGGGTTCTGCGATCAGCATGGAGCGAGGTGCGGGGGTGTGATCAGCTGGACGCGAGGTCGCGGGCGGCTGTGAGGAGAGATCCCTTCTGAAAACGCATTGGAAAGCGGGGGATGCATGGTAAAACCGCAAGGTGAAAGCATTCAAAACGGATCCAAATAAAGTAAAAAATGCTTGCGTTTTGCGGAGGATCCGTTTTCCGGATGCGGCTTTTCCAAACTGTCAAAACGGATCCGTAAAAAGGATCCAAAACTCCGTGTGAACAAGCCCTTAATCTAATCTATTTCTTGGAGGAATGTATGTTAATTTAATTAGAAACAGCTTAAAGGTGGGGACTGGTTATTTAATCAGGTCTATTAGATTGTTTTACTGACTGCAGTTGCCACTATCAGCTATCTAGCGCCAGGGGACCAGCAGTACTTAACAGATATCCAAATGTGCAGGCGGGTTAAAAATTTATAGGATGTCTGCAATCATTTTCCGGACCCATGCCCAGAATTGTTATATGGCAAAATATTCCCATGGGCAGTGGTATAGGTTAGCTTGTGGCGGACACACCACATTTAACTCCTTCCCTAAAATGAATATAACTGCAGATCCAGATTAGCAGTGACTTATTGCAATCAAGCATCTATTAACGACCCTTGGATGGCACAGGCTCAAAAGCTATGCCTATATCATTCACAGTAAGAGCCAGCTGTAATATACAGTCGAGCTCAGCTCCTGATGCAACTTTCGGTTAACGCAATCCCAGTCAATTAGCCCCTTATATGCTACAGTCATTAGCAATAACAGCATGTAAGAAATTTGAAAGGTCTCTATCGGTCTCCATCTGACCTCCATTGGCACCCTGCTCTGTGATCACAGGGTGCCAAAGGTTGCCATGACAGTTGAAGGCTAAATGGGGTTCGAAGTTCGAGTTCGAATAGAACTTCGAACTGAACTCACAAAAGTTTGAGGTTCTAATCGAACTAGAACTTTTTACTGTTTGCTCAACACTAGTCATAATCATTGTGACAGGTCTACAAGGTTCATGTGCTAGTACTTTGGTCACAATTGCTGTATAAACACTGTTTTCACTATTCCTGCTCTAGGTGAATGGGGCTAAGAATTTGTGTAAGTATTAATTATAGACACTTCACAAATATTTTCACTAACAAAATGTAATCAAAATACAGCAGGGAAAGAGGGGGGATATGCCCTGGGGTCCATATGGTTCTTATTAGCCTTTGCAAAGACAATTGTTCTAGAATCTCCAAACAACGTGTTCTGAGTGCAAAAAGATGGAATTTAGGACTTTTGTTAAAGTAGGAATTTACATTATATCACTGAAAACAGCCATACTTCCTGATACAAGGACACGTTAATTGGGTTGTCTGGTGAACCCCAAAAAATTATTAAATAGCTTGCCTGAGAGCTCATTTATTTTTCTATGATGTTTTTGTGCTAATTTATGACTTTCCTGTGCTCTATGTAGCCTCCCATAAACTGAGCAGCAGCATTTTCTGTTTCAAAGTTATTTCTCTTTGCCTTGTAAAACTACAAGCCCCAGGCAATTTTGCTGTGCTTTCACCCTCCTAACCTCAGTCTCAGCAAATACCCTATTTCCTCCCACATTTATAAAGCCTTGGAAGGTATGACCAAATGGCTATGACTTGAGAGGCTGCAAAAAAGCCAAACCACTTTGGTTATTTGATCTCCTGGGCACGCCCCAGAGCTGTTTCCTATGTTTCAAGACACACAAAACTACTGAACTTTCTGTCATGAAACAACTCATGTAGAACTGCGTAATGTAACAAAAGTACATTACAAAAGTGCCTGACTTTATTTCAAACATTTTTTTTTACTGTACATACCCGTTAAACATCCAGTTTCCAGCAGGATTTACAGTTAAAACCAGAAGTTTACGTACACTATATAAACGGACATATATGCATGTTTTTCTCACTATCTGACAATAAATCAGAATAAACCTTACCCGTTTCAGGTCATTTAGGAACCAAAATTATTTACATTTGCCAAATGCAAAATAATGAGAGAGATAATTTTTTTTTTTGTGACAGGCCATATGATGTCATGTCTTTGGAAGGTTCTGATTGCCAATGTCTTAGTTAATTAGAGACACACATTTGGATGGGTTTTTTTATGCACACCAGAAACACACTACTTCATGGAAAAGTCTAAACAAATCAGTCAAGATATCAGGAAGAGAATTGTGGACTTGCACAAGTCTAGATCATCCTTGGGTACAATTTCCAGATACCTGAAGGTGCCTCGTTCATCTGTACAAACAATTATACGTAAGTACAAACAAGATGGGAATGTCCAGCTGTGATATCACTCAGGAAGGAGATGGTTTCTGTGTATCAAAGATCAATGTGCTTTGGTCCGACATGTGTATATCAACCCAAGAACAAAAAAAAACAAAGGACCTTGGGAAGCTGGTAAGATTGTGTCATTATCCACAGTGAAACGGGAACTGTATCAAACAGGGGCTGAAAGGCCACCGCCAAGAAAACCATTACCCCAAAACAAAATAAAAAAAAACCAGATTAATTTTTCAAATGCACACAGGAAAAAAAGACCTACTTTTTGGGGAGGCATGTCCTGTGGTCTGACAAAAAAATTGAATGGTTTGGCCATAATACCATCTTACTTTTTGGAAAAAAAAAGGGAGAAAATTTGGGAACCCTAAAAAAACAATCCCAATGTGAAACTGGAGGGGGTAGTTTAAGTTTGGGGTTTTTTTTTGCTGAGGATGGATGGTAACTTCAAAAAAATAGTTGGCATCAGAGGAAAAAAAGATTATGTGGCAAACTGTAGCAACATCTCAAGACATAGCTGGAAAGTTAAAGTTTGGGGGGGAAATGGGTCTTCCAAATGGAAAATGGCCCAAAGCAAAATGCCAAACTGGTTAAAAAGAGCTTAAGGAAAACCCAAGTCAATGTTTTGAGTGGGGCCATCACAAACCCCTGATCACAATCCTATTGAAAATATATGGGCAAAGCTAAAAAGGCAGGTGCGAGCAAGGCAACCTACAAACATGGCTCAGTTATACCAGTTCTGTTATGTAAACTTCTGGTTTCAACTATAGATGAGTCACAATGCTATTGTTATTCATATATGTTATTCATAGTGTGTGTGTGTGTACACCTTCTAGAAGCTCTATTTGCATGCAATTAGAATACTAAGTCTCGGCTCATTGATGAATCACATTAATGTGAATGGATGTTTCAATTTTTAAAAAAAGGGGCTAATTGTCAGTTCAACTCCTCCCCGCCTGTAGTCTACACAGGTCGTTTTTTCTCTGCTTGTCTTCTGCCGCCGGTGTATTATACAACATGTTGTATACGCCGTCGCTTTGAGTTTTTCCGTCGGTTTCCCATACAATCAGTTGTATGGGCTGATGGCAAAAAAGCGAGAACTGACCATGTTTTTGCGCAAAACGTGACAAAAACTGTGGTCGTGCATTGGAAAAAAATGGTCGACTTTCGGACGTTTTTTGTCCGATGCTGTGGGCTTTAGCCTAAAGTGTTTTCCGCTGTGGACAATTCATCTTTGAAGAGTTCTCAAACAGAGTGTCCCACTGCTGAGTCTATTGTTCAACTCCAGTGCAGCACTACCACAGAGAAAATCAAGTATTTCACAATTCCCATGGGAGTCAGTGGGCAGTCTGTGGTTAATGGATGAGGGTTCTGAACATGTAATCTATATGGGCAATGTTTGAACACCAGAATTTAGTCAATTTTCTTTATTCTTTATAGCATCTTTTGCATCTCTTAGTCCCGGCTCCCAAACTGAGCCCTCCAGTGTTGGGAAACTACAAAACTCCCCCTCATCATTTTATAATTTTAACAGTGGGAATGATGGGAGTTGTAGTTTCCCAACAGCTGGAGGGCCGCAGTTTGAGGATGCCTGTCTTAGTCCAACACAACAACTGTTATTAACTGGTGGATTACAGCATACATGGGATCTTTCTGAGAGTCCTTGTAATAGAGTTTGACTTTCCAGATAGGAAATGCAAGAAAACTATATTTCACTTCCTTTGAGTTTTCTCTTTTCTCCTGAGTTTCCCTAATCCTCTTTAACGGCGTCTCCTCTTTTTCTCTTTTCCAACTGACTCCCCATGTCTCCCGACAAAACGGCAGTTGAGACCGCCCTTGCCATGCCTCCCTCCTCCTGATTTGCTGGCTTACCAATCAGGAGGAGGAGCAGTAAGACCCAACAAGGGTCAAAGCGCCCATCAAGTTTGGTTGTGCTGTAGTCCAATGAGTACAATATATAGACAAGATAAACAGGTACACAGAGACATCACAAAAGAGGAGGGGAACACAGAAAAGAGAGGGGCATGACAATAAATCCACACACACTTTGAATTAAAGAAGATCAGTGACAGTGCTATCTAAAGGGAAACTCTCCCCCTTACAAACAGGAAGCAATGACCATTGTCTTAGAGTTCCTCGACAGAATTATGAAAATGCGTTTTCTACACAAGATAACCACTATAAATCCCTCTAAATATACAATATATAGGTTTCTTTTTATCAAGGTTGATTGGAAAGTGAAAGCAGCAACCTGATTTGCTGTTAGGTACTTAGGCTATTCCTTTTCACTAGTTTCTATCAAGCTCCTATAGTATATTTATTGCGTAGAGCTGGGAAAAAGAGAAACTAGTAGCAGTTGTGTCCATATTCATTAACAGGATTTTATTTCCATCTGAATAAAATAGCTTGGCTCTCTGTTACTGTATTAGTTCTTCCCTTTCTACATTACAGTTCTTCTGGGAAGTAGCCAGACTATGTCAATTAACAGTAAGCCTATCCCCTAAGAACAGAAGCAAGTCCTGTGATCATGTTCAACTAAGATCAAGGATTAGTAAATCAGCATGGCACCAGATTGCAGACAGTATTTAATCTCCACATGCCTACAAGCTAACGAAGCTGTATTAAATGCCGATTAGATGTGTAGGGAACAGAATCTCATAGTTATACAGAGGCTTACCTTACTACTACTTTACAATCAATTACAAGTCTACTTCAATAAGCACTGATTTAATCACTAGTCCCTGATCAAATACCCAAGAGCCAATACAAGAAGCCTCCACTATTAATATCTCAAAGACTTTCTTTCCAATTAGGCATGTTTTACTGTACACCAATACATTGTACAGAGAAGCTTTGTACCATTCTGTCAAACAATGGCAGCGAAGTCCTATAGTACTTTGCAAGCTTTGCCATATGGTCCTAGAATTTCCTCACAAATCTTGAAATTATATTTTTTACAGTGCAATGGTTAGGCTCCAGCCAGCTTTTTCCTGTGTAAAATTAGGTAATAGATAGTGTCTAACCATATTTTCAAAAGCTGAAATTCTAATACTAAATAAACATAGTAGACATTTTTATGTTTTTTGGATAATATGGATAATAATTAAAAAAAAAAAAACTTTAGCCCTTTAGGATCAAATATCTGTAAGCGTGATAATGGTTAAAGGAGTGTTCCCACGAAGGAACACCAGCTTCACAGGTTGAATTGTAGTTAGCTGCAAGGAGACCGCGCAGTGAGATTGAGGTGGGCAGTGCTGTGGTTGTAGCCGTCCTCCCCATACATTTCTGTGGGAGTTACGAATATTGCTGCGCGCACTCACTCAACTTTAAAGAGTACTCCCGTAGAAGTGAATAGGGAGGACTGCCACATGTCCTCCCTCCTCATTCTCTTGTATGGTCAGCTTGCAGCTGACTGCAAGACGACCTGTACAGCGGATGTTCATTCATGAAAACACCCCTTTAACTGTTGAAGGTTTTCCAAAGGTAAAACATTGATAGCCTCTCCCTTGATAGACCATTACATTTTTATTTAAGGGATCTCACTCCCAGCACCCCGTCAATCAGCAGTATGATGGGGTATCTTTTTTCATGAGTGACGAGGGTTCCAGTGGTCAGCAAGTTTTATTCCCAGCAAACCTCCATTATCATCAAGTTAAAACAGTAGTATTCACTTCACTAGCATACAGATTTCTTGTTGGAAAGGCTCTTCAATCTTTTAAAGTAGTTCAGCTTTGGTCACTTTTTTAAGAAAGCGTTAGGTTTACTGAGAAAATTAACAACTTGTAAAACACCACATTGTGGAGACATTAAAGGGGTGTACCCACCATAGACTTTAATGGCATATCAATAAGATATGCCAAAAAAATTAAATATCTCAGTGATGGGCACCAAAAAGTATCACGTACAACAGAATGAAGAATCATGCACAAATGCAACCAGGTCTCCATTCTGAGCTAGCACTTTTGAGGATTCATGGGCAGCCCATTAATATAATATTATTTTCACAATTATTTCTTTTATAAAAAGGATGAAGGCAAGACAACCTATAAGGTAGCAGAACATTTCTAATCATCAAGATGTTTTATCACAGCTTTTGTTCTATGTATGTTGCTCAACTATGCATACACAGTTGAGTAACATTATTATAACCACTTCCTACTTTTGACATCAGCAGCATGTAGAAAGGAAGGAAGTGATGTGTCATGAGTTGGCTTGGTGGGCGTACGAGGTGTGCACATCGCTGGGATGATGGTAGGCAACGGCCTAGGGCGTCACTTCATCCCAGGCAGAAACAGGGGTGCAAGAAGGTATATAGATATGAGTTTTCCATAACAGGGGTGTAATATGCCTTATTTGCCTAGTGCACCAGAATACCTTATCCCAGTTCTGGGTGTGTTATTGGTGGTCTGCACATATATATGCTGCTATTATGGGTAAAAAAGGGCAATTTACCAGAGTTGAAAAAAGGGATTGGATTTTAGGCCAAGGATGGCAGTATTTCTAAAACTACAGTCTGTAAACTGTTTTCATGCTGCTGTGGTGAAAGCGTATCATACATAGTGTAATGTGCAGAAGTCAGAGTCGTCACACTTGTTTCTTTAAATAAACTGAACGGTTTACTGAATTTTATCTTATTTCTTTTAACAAACTTTGTGCAAGAGATGCTTCCTCAGTAATATGCTATAAAAGTCTATTCATAGCCTACAGCCCAAAGCAACAGTCTGTCTTTGGCCGCACGCCTGTGGGTCGGGAGTCTCCCTTTCCATCCACATAGATCCTTTATTTTTATCGATTTTTGCTCTCTTTCCGGTTACTTATCCTGGTTTCTTTGCATATTTTCACGGTCTTCTCACTGTCGTTTTTTTTAGTTTGGGGTCTTTCCCCTTTTGACTTCTGCTCTTGCTGCATCTAATTTCCACAATGACTTTCTGTTTTTTCCCTGGTTTTGCATTATTGCTTGCTTTCAGTTCCCTTGCCATCTAATGACTGGAGGGTGAACTGCAGGTCACCACTCTACCTTTGCCCCCCTTGCAACTTATTGTTTTTTTCCCAGAACTTTAACGAAAGACATAATTATTATAACAGGTTGGAAGCTTATCCAAATTGTCATGCTGAGTGGTGAAACCCAAAGAAAACCAGCCCCCCTCTTTTTCGCTAAAATCTTCATTTACGTGAACCTTGGCCCAAAGGGGTGAAACCCCAGGAAGGGGGCAGAGGGTACCCACCCCATTATTTTTCCCGTTGCAACAGGCAGACAGTTGTCAAAACCCACGCATTTAATTGCCCTCCCTCCCGGGGGGGGTATCATTTTGAAGTTGAATTCTGAGCCTTCCCATCCAATGTTCCGAAAGTGAAATTTTGGCCAAAAAAAAGGTGAACTTGGGGTTTTTTGACCAGTGTGAATTCCGGTCACAGTGACAAAGTCTTTGCTGAAGCGTCTGTAATAGCCTTTTTTTAAACAATAGATTTTTTATTGAAAGAATTTATCATATCAAAATACCAATAAGAGGAAATTTGTGGAGATAAAATAATAAAAAAGGCAATACAACAAGGTACAAGAAAACAAAAAAACAATTAGCCATGATTTAAATACATATAAGAAGCATTACAAAAAGTAATTCAGTCAAGGTTTTACCACTGTTGATCCGTGTAGTCAGGCATATGATAACGAAATTAGGGACAGATTCTGGTGAAATGGGGTAGAGTTGATCGCAGAAAAAAATTTTGGGCTAATATCTATTTTTTCCGTGAGTTTGTACATATTTAGACGATGCCAGAGGGACCAATTAAGTTCTTTTTTGGGAACAAGGTGAGGAGGAATTGAAAAACTTTCCGCGTGGTATGATTATTAACTCTAGAGTTCCCTCAGAAATGAAAGTGGGCGGGGGTTTTTTCCATTTTGCTGCAATGACAGCCCTCGCAGCTATTAAAACGTGAAATAAGTGTGTGAAATTGAGGGGAAAGAATTAAATGAGAGGTCAAAAAAGCCGTTCTTGGTAAAGAAAATGGGGGATTAACGCTCTGAAAGTAAATGTTCCCCAGCTTCCCAAAAAGCTTGTCCCTTGGGCAGTCCCCCAAAAATGTGAAGTAATGTACCCACGGTACCCCATGACCTCCAACAACCACTGAATGGTTGAAACATGGGGCTTAATCTGCAGGGGAAAGGGAAACCAATGATGGATTTTTTCTCTCTATTTTAAAAATTTTAAGAGTTTTTTTTGACCTGATAGCACAGACCCCCATTCCCTTTTTAAAATTTTTCCCCAAACCAGCTTCCCCTTTGACGTGAAAGCGGTTTATGAGATACATTAGTAGATAGTAGGAGGAATATATCAGGGACAGACCTCGTTCATATCCTTTTACCTAAAAAGAAAGCTTTAAAATGGGGAAGGTGGATAGATTACTGGGTCTTCCACTTTGAATTTTCTCCCCCAGGATTGAAAAATTGGTTTGGGGTAAAAAATTGGCTTTTTAGCTCTTCAAAGGGATTTGAGAACCATCGGTAGGGTCCCAATTGATCCCTCTGTGTAACCATTGTGAGGAGGGAAGGTGGGACTCCCCCGTCGGGGTATTAAGGGGGGAGTGTTTCCGAATACTTAGCCGTGGGGGGGTTATAACAACTTGTTTGACACGTGGCTAGAGGGTTTTTATAAGGGATTAAAGGAAAGGGGATCCCCGGGTGGAAGCTGTGGGAACACTTTTAAAGTGGATAAAAGGGTTTGAACATCCCCCCGTGATGCCCGCGTTGTGTCTCCGGAGCCATCCAAAGCGTCAATAGGCTCAGAACATGCTTGTTGTATAGTAGGAATTGGGGATGTAAACCCCCTTTTCAGGGAAACCTGAATTACTTTATTGACTGGTCTTTTGGGCCCCCAGATAAATGGAAGAGTGAAAGTTAGTTTTTTTGGGGGGCCCCTTTGGGGGAAAATAAAAGGGGATTTTCCAATAAAGGTTTTTCGGGACCCACATCTTTTTATTTTTACCTCCCTCCAAAGAAAAATTGATGGAGGCGGTTTTTTTTCTTCCAGTTCGGGGAAACCTATTAGTTTATTCCGTTCTTTTGAAATCGGAAAATTTTCCCCCCAGGTAGGGGCGATGTTGGGACCATAAATGATGACATAAAAGCTGGGGGGAGAGAGTTGGGGGGCATGTATAGGTAATTTTTGTTTTTAGTTTTTGGGGTTTATAAAGAAAAATTGGTAGTTTGGGATCTCAAAGGTTAAGAGGACTCGGGTTTTCTGGCAAATGTTTAAAATTCTAGCTATAGGCGAGTTTGTGGACTCAAGTTAATTTAACTCCGAACTTGGGGGATTTCAAATATACTTCCCAAATGGTTCCCCCAATAGGTCATTATATTGAAAGGGGACATCCCCTGTCGGTTTCCTTTGGGTGATCGGGAATTTTTTTGAGAGAAAGCCTGGGGAATACATTACTTTTGGTAAGGATATAGCAAGGATTGCTTGTAGGAAGGACCGTTAAAACCAAATTTCCTAAAACCCTTTGGGTAACCCCATTTTTTGTCAAAAGCTTTCTCTCCATCGAGAAAAGAAATACTGTGGGAATTTGTGATTTGGGAACTATGTGAAAATATCAATTTTTCGTCGGGACAACTTTTGTCTGTCTTCCCCTTAACAATCCAGCTTGGTCAGGGTGGCAGGTGAGGGAGAATATCTTTTAAACTGTGGGCAAGGATTTTGAAAACGCTTAATGTCGTTGTTAGTAAAAATGGGTCTGTAGTTTGAGATAATGTCAGGGGGTTTATTTGGTTTTGGGATAGTTAATTAATTCCCTTTAAAGTTCCGGGAGAGGAATGCCAAAGGGTATAAAGGGGAATACGTTTTTCAATGGGGAGCTAGGATTCAGAAAAAGAGTTTTAGTATTCGTTGGTTAAAGCCTCTGGGCCAGGAATTTGTTAAAATTAGATTGAGAAATTGCTCGTTGTTTTTCCTGTTCAGTAATTGGGGTATTTAAGAATTCTGATGTGCAGGGGACAATTGGAAGGGATTAAGCAAAAAAAATTATTTTTCCTAAAATTTGAAAGGAGGGTAGATGGGTTTTAAAAAATGTTTTGTGATTGTTAATCAGCAAAGGCATCTGCAATTTTTTGGGGGTCCTAAATTTTCCTTTAGATGGCGGTAAGATCCCTTTTTAGATCTAACTTGTAATTTTTTTCCCCTCGCGGTAGAAAATTCCCCACCGGTCCCCTTTAGATAAAAATTTTTAATTTCAGCTTTGAAAGACAGTATTGTTTTCTGAAACAACATTGTTCCCTTATTCTTTAGATTGTTATTTGGTTTTCTAGTGAGTCGATTTCTTTTAACGGGGGGTTTCTAGGGCAATCTCTTTGGTGGTATTAAGCTCCTCTCTTCTACGTTTCTCCCTTGAGGCAATCCTTATACATATTCCCCGTATGAAGGCTTGTGGGCACACCATAAAATTTGTGGGGCGGGGAAAGAACCTAGTTAAAATGAAGATTTTTTTTCAGGCATTTTTTTTTCAGAAACAAGTGGGGTGATTTTTAAAAAAAAAAAAAATTTTTAAAACCTCCGGAGAAAAGGAGGAAAAGAGATTTGTTTCTAAAAAAAAGGTAGTTGGCGCTTGGGCAGACCAAGTGGCATGCCTAACCAAAAACTCACTTCACTAGGGCTTTTGTTGACCAGGGAAAAGTCCAGTCTGGAAGGGAGAATTTTGGCTGCTGAGAAAAATGGAAGCAACTCCCCTAGGGGAGTTCCCCAAAGGGCGTGAAGATCCCCCCTCTATCGGAAAGGGCTTCAAATTTAGGGGTTTTGGGGCCTAGAACCCCTTGGAACGTCAATATGCTGTCAACCACCAAAATTAAAATCACCACAATAACCCAAATTTTCCCTTTTGCCCTTTCCTTGGTTTTGGAAAATATCTTGGAGATGAAGGGTAATTGGGTTTTTGTTCGGGCATAAAGTGTTTTTCTTTGTAAAAAATAGCAGAAACAAAAGGGGGATTGGAAAATTAATACCGACCTCCAGGATCGTTTCAGAATTAAAAACGAAAAAAAACTTGGGGATCCTTAAAAAAGGACTGTACCACTGTTTTGTGTCCCGAAAATGAAAAAAAGAGGTTTGGAATTTTTTGTGTTTCAGACGAAAATGTCTATATGTTTTCAAATGCGTTTCCTGACCAAAGATCACATTGTCCGGATCGCACTGCATCCTCCAAAAAGAGTGATCTTTTAAAGGGGGGGTTGGGCCCTTGGTGTTTTTGAGAGAAATTTAAATTTCCCCTAGTGGTGACACAACGACCGGTTTGCAGCAATAGTGAACCCCTGGGGACACAGTAGACATTATAAATTGTAAGCAATCATAAGAACAGCAGGCAGGCATGGCATTAACCCACATAAGCAGATAGAACAAAACATTTTAAAAAACAACAATGCCCAAAAAAATGTAGGAACAAACTATTCCTTTTACTGGGGAAAAGGGTGGCGGGGGAGAGTTCCGTGCAGGTACCTGAAGTGGGGCCTCAGGGTAAATAGGGGTGCTCGGTCAGACAAAATATGGGGCAAATCTTAGCGGAAACGGGGGGAAAACTTGTTCAATAGCAAGTCAGTCATCCGGTCTTGACGCCCTTGGCTTGTTTTAGACCAGAGAGGGGAGATAAGGTTAGGTCTTTTTCCCTTTTTCTTGCGTAAGGAGTATTAGTTGGGGGAGTCAGGAGCCCCCGACGGAGGGCGTCTCGGAGTGCGGCAGGAGATTACAATAAGGTTTATGTCCTTAGATATTTTTAATTTGACGGGAACCCCCGTGATAGGATGTTATGATCACGAAGTTCTTGGGGAGGGGGGCAAAATTCCTTGCGCGGGCTTTGTTCCCGCGAAAGATTGGGGAAAATCAAAAGGTCCTTGAATCTGTCCGGTAACAAAACTCCCCCGCGGAAAGGGGCCAAAATAGGTTGTTTTTGTGCGGTAGAAGTGTGTTGGGGGTCACGTCACGCGGCAACGAGGGTTGGATATGTTTGGGCTTGGGGAACCTAAGTATTCGGTCGATGTGAGGTCCAAGGCTGTGGGTTCCGGTAAAGCATTTTGGTTTAAAATCGCAGGAAAAAAAAAGGGGGGAGAAACAATTTTGGGGCAAATGATCAGGGACACCTCTTATACGAAATTTTACCTCCGGGACCTGTCCTCTAGGCCCGAACTTTTAAAGGGGAGTTTTGGGCTTCGTCTTCCAGAGGAGTGCAATCTATGAGGAGGGTTTTGTGTGTCGAACCGGCCATTTTTTTCTCAATGTATCTGTCCTAGAAACAAATGATGAATATCTCCTTGAAATCATTCATCATTTTTGGAATCATTTGTAATTGCTCTCTAAAGGAGGAAAATAGCTGTGTAGTGATTTTCGTATTAAAAGAGTTCCCCAAACAATCCCGTTGTTAGAGTCCATTGATTCAGATGGGAAAAAAAAGGAAGGGGGTGGAGGAAACTGAGGGGATCCCTTAGAGACGGATTTGAGGCTGTTGGAAGAATTCAGTAATTTTGAGGGTTTTTTTGGCGGTTTCTTTTAGAGGTGCCTTCCATTTTTATAAATGGTTATCGTGTGAATAAAGCAGTATACGGGGTATTAAATGTTGGCGCTATCTGAGTGCTGCAGTTATATTGGTGCTATGAGCTTCCAGACTTTTCACTTTTTTTTTTTTTTTTTTTATTTCTCTTTCTCTCCTTTTTCTTCCCACCGTATTCTTTGTGGGAGTTTAAAAAGTATGATGGGGGGGGGGGAAGTTAAGAATGTATAGTCTCCTGGCAGTAATATATTATATGGTGGACTGAGGATTCCCCCGGGATATCCCGGAGCTGAGGTTAAATTCTGCCCAACATAAGTACTATATGAAAATTGGGGGGAGTTGAGAAACTGTTTCTGGTTAAAAGTATTGCAACTGTAATTAGCTGTGTCGGCTGTATTAGGGACAGATGTACAGGGCAGAGGAGCAGGTGATGTTTTCCCCTTTTTAGGGCCCCCTTATGCGGAAAAATTTGCGGGGTTTCGTAATCATAAAGGAGCCCTTTTTTGATGTGTTTAGCCGGTTTTCAGTTCAATGGGGATAAAAGCCCGCTTAGCAAAGGCTTGGGGAAAGTTGAGGGCCGCTTTATTCCCCCTTTTAGGGAAAATCTGGCTTCTTTTAGGGACGCTGCAATGCCGGCTTTTCTGGCGTGTATTCTGGGCACCCGAGGGTGATTGGTGCCGGGGTTTTCTGTACTCATGCCAGGGCCCCTGCGACACAAAAGGCTGTGTCCGGCGTATGTTTCGGGGTGTTACCGCCGTCCACGTCCGTTTCTGATCATGGCCGCGGCCAATCTCTGGGCAGGACCCCTTGTAGTGCCGGTTTTTGCGCGTATGATCCGGTGCGTGTGGACGTATGGCTCGGGTTGTCACCAGCAGGACGTCCTGGACTCACCCACGGACTTCTTTGTGTCGTGGAGCCGGTGCCAGGATAGGAGGTCATGAGGATCCGCCCCTTATGTTTCAAAAGGTGAGGCGAGAGTTTCTGGTATGTGGTTCAATGCTGCTTTCCCGGGCCTGTGTACAATGCGGGGGAGCGTGGCTGCGCTCGGATCCTTCTCACCCCTGGGGAGCACGCAGGGTCACTCAGAGAAACCACGTCTTTAGGACGTTTTAAGATCACACCCCCTCTGAGGTAGGATATAGTCCCCTAACGTTCCGGGGGTTGTTTGGGCGTTGTTTTCCCCCGCGTGAAAGGTCAGTTATCAGCCCTCCATCTTCAAGCACCAGGCCACGCCCCGCGTCTGTAATATCCTATCAAGCCTAGAAAAGCCTGTAGGTCATTAACCGAGTGGAGCATGGGCCACTGTTAGACAGCCTTCACTTTGGAGTCCATAGGTTGCAGGCCTTTCCTGGAGTTGACATGGCCCAGAAATTCAATGTTTTCCAGGAACAGATGACACTTCTTAGTTTTAGTTTCAGACCATATGCCTCCAGACGCCCCATGATCTGATCTATCTTCTCCAAATGTTCTGCCACTGTGGCCAAATATATAGTGATGTCATTCAAGTAAATGAGGAGACATTCTTGATTTTAATCCCCAAGGCACAAATTTTTTGATTTGTTGAAAGGTGTTTAAATGCAAGCGCCGCGTTTTTCAAAATTTAGAGGGTGCAGCCCCCGTGTTTTTTTTTTTTTCCCTAACCCGCGGGCCCTTTTTTTTTTTCAAAATTAAGAGCGGGCACTCTTATGAAAAAGGGCAAAAAAGGACCCAAAATTTATTCTAAGTTGGGGGCTTCAAAAAAAAATTTTTTTGATTTGATTTAAACATTGGTTATGGGTTAAATTTTTTTTGCGGGTCTACGAAAAGTGGACCCCCTGTGATCAGGCACACTCACAACCCTACAGTTTTAAGTGCCCTCGAAAATCATCTTCTTAGAAAGCCTTAATCCCCAATTTTCAACCCCCCCAAAATTTTGTCACGATTTTCACTTCCTGCACTTTGGCCCCAGGCACTTTTTCTGTTAAAAATGTATGGGTTTGGGGTGGCAGGTTATCCACATTTTATGTATACACCCCATATTTAGTAACATGGTGGTCCATTGTAAAACCCGCACTTGTCACCCTTTGTTTCACCCATACACCCTAAAAGATTGTAAGCTCTTTCGAGCAGGGGCCCCCACACCCCGTGTTCATTTGTCAGTAGCTTTTTTATAATGTAATGTCTGTTTG
>JAODAL010033552.1:0-45423 GCA_025379985.1 Phyllomedusa bahiana
AGCCTCCCGCATGCTTTAAAACTACCACCGGTAGCGGCGACACCCAGCTTTATATCCCCCCGGGTCCTGATTTTAACTCCCTTCTCTCCGGACCCCAAAAAATGCCTATCATCCATTTCCTCCTTCTTCTCCTCCCGTCGTTTAAAACTAAATGAGAAAAACAGAATCTCATCTTTCCACCGTCCCTCTTCCCCCTCCACCCGATCTCTCTATAATTTAATGGCCACCCCCTTCCCAGCCCCACAAGTCCGCGCCTTGGGAAAACCTTTGCTCCTTTTTTCCCTTTCAAACCGAAATCCAAGCCCTCCCCTCTCCCTGCCCCCTCCCCCTAAAAAATTTTCACGCATCCCCCCTCCTAAACTCTGCACTACAAAACGCTAGCCACCCCTTGTCATTCCCCTTGCTACTGAAAACACCCTTTCCCGGGCCTCCCAGTTAGCACCCCGCCCCCCCCAACCATCCTTAACTCTGCTGCCCGTCGATTCACCTCTCTCCTCGCTCTCCCTGCCCCCCCCTCTGCCAATCCCTTCACTGGCTGCCCATTGCCCAACAAATCAGTTCAAATTACAAAAACCCTGACCTAAAAGGCTCTCCATACCTCCCCCCCCTCCATACATTTTGCCCTAATTTCCAAACCCCCCCCCACGCAATCCCCGCTCTTCACAGGCCTTCTCCTCTGCTCCCCCTCATCACTCCCACAAACCCGCCCCAAAGATTCTCCCGGCTTCACCCACACTCTAAACCCCTTAACCCAAAACTCAGACTCTCCCCAACTTTCACCAGTTCAAAGCACCTGAAAACCCATCTCTTCAGGATAGAAAATCCACACTAACCCCCCCCCCACCACAACCGCCGCAAGCTGCTGCCCCCACCTTCTGTCCTCCCCTTCTTCCTTTTAATTTGTAAGCCCTCGCGGGCAGGGTCCTCTTTCCTCTCGTTTTAGTTTTCGCACTTTTGCACCATTGTATTTGTTTAAAATTTTTTTTATGTATGTAACCCCTTTAAAAAACAGCCCCTGGAATTAATGGCGCTCTAAAATAAATAATAAAAAATTTAAAAAAATAATTTAAAAATGATAATTTAAAAATATAGCCCCCTGTAGTGATAATAATGATCGCCCCCCGTTAATAATTAATTGAAGCCCCCCCGTAGTGATTTTTAAATTGATGCCCCCTGTAGTAATAATTAATAAGAAAGCCCCCCTGTTGGATTATTAAAAAAAAGTACCCCCGTAGCAATAAATTAAAAATGATTGCCCCCCTGTAGAAAAATTAAAAAGATTGCCCCCTTATAATAATTAATAATGATTGCCCCCCCGAGTAAAAAATTAAAAAGTGTAGCCCCCCTTGTAAAAAATTTTAGTGATAGTCCCCTGTTAATAATTAATAATGATAGCCCCCTGTAGTATAAATTTTAAAACCCCCCCCGTAGAATAATTAATAATGAAACCCCCCTGTATGAAAATTAATAATATAGCCCCCCCGTAGTAATAATTAAAAAATGTAGCCCCCCTGTAGAATAATTAATAAAGATTGGGCCCCCCTGAGAAATAATTATAATGATTGCTCCCCTGTATAATAATTAATAATGATTGCCCCCCCGTGTAAAAATTAATAGGATAGCCCCTGTAGAAATAATAATAGGATTGCCCCCCTGTAGAAATAATAAAATTCTACCCCCTTGAAAGAAATAATTAATAGTGATACCCCCCGTAGTAATAATTATTAATGATACCCCCCGTAGTAATATTAATGTGTACCCCCCCTGTGCATCCAGGCTAGAAATGAAAAAAAAAAAAAAAAGAAACACGGTTATTCACCTTTCCCGGTCCGCGGCCCCCAGGACCCCAGCGGCGATGGACCGAGCGGCCCGGGGGGTTGACGCACCTCTGCATTCCCCCCTGCTCGCAGCTCTGCGCCGCGAAACGCGCGAAGCTTTTTAAAACCCTGTGCGCCGGGGTTTTCAGCCCCCGCGCAAACAATCCGACCCCCCAGAACTAAAGTCACCGGGGGGGTCGGCACATTTAGTGGGGCCCCCGCGGACCGGCGGGGATCGCACGGCCCGGGCCGGTCCGCAAACCGGCAGTTGGGGACCCCTGGTGTAAAGGATACAAGGAGTTCTTTGTCTAGCACCGTGTAGACCTGCTTTGATACTTTTGGGCCTAAAAGATCTGCTGTGAAGAGCAGGCAGGGTGAGTAGAGGCTACTCCTGCTTGGTTGCAAGGTGGTTGCTAAATACAAGTTAAAGACAAAGAAAAGAAAGCATGAACTTCTCCATGTTAGATATGGTGAATCAAAAGGAAAACTGTAACTGGGTTCTTAAAAATTTAGCCAAGATGAAGCCGGCAGACTCCCAAACCTGCTGATTTCTCTGTGGTTCTTGTTTTTTTTCATATTCAACTCCCAGCATTCCCACCAATTGGGTTTAACCATATAAGGCCGTTCCCACCACCGGGTTTTCTTCCAATTTTTCAGACGGTTTTGCAAACCGTCTGAAAAACCGGTCGCAAATGTTTACATGGGGCTCTATGGAAAACCCATGCAGCAGTCCCCACTGCACGGCTTTCCAACCAGTAGATTTTCAGACCGCCGGCCGCCCGCAAAACATTCTACTTGTTTATTCTTCCATCCGGTTTTCGGACAGACTATGTGCAAGTGTATGTGAAGGGGGAGGACTCATTGTGGAGAAAAGCCGTCCTCCCGCGGCCGTGGCCGGCACAAAAACAGGACAAATACCGGTCGGATAAACCGACCGGTATTTGTCTTGTGCCATGTAAACGGGCCCTTACTCTACACACACCTAAATCTAGGGTGGCCCTTTCATAGGCACTTTACATAGAAAAGGAAAAAGAGGATTTCTGTAAAAGAGATTAGGGGAGGGGGGGCATGGTACAATGAAAGGGGTATTCCCACCTCAATAATTAGCTTTAACCAAGTACCCATAGCTATATTAACATTATTAGCAAATACATTTCTGTTCTTATTTTGCTTTATTTCAAATATACAGCACGTTATCTATCCTGCTTGTTTACAGGTGGATTTCTATAGGTAACTGACCTCCTCTTTGCTTTAGCAAATATGTCTTATCAGCAGGAGAAGCTGGGAGCACAGGAAGCTATCTGTAAAGACTCAGGATAGATAACCTGCAGAAAGGAAACAAAATCAGAACAGAAATGTATTTGATAACAATGTTTATTTACCTTTACCTACATGTTTAATCAAGAAGATAGGAATATTCAAGAAGAGATCGCAAATACCAATCCGTCTATACAACTGCTTCAGAATGTCATAGTTTGGCTGGATAAACACCTTCCAGCGGTAAATTGTCTTCATAAGAGGAAGCTGCATGTGGCAGTTTTTGGAGGAACATAGTTACGTAGTTTGTCAGGCCGAAAAAAGACATACGTCCATCCAGTTCAGCCTATTGTGCTAAAGTGTTAAAGTGTTGATCCAGAGGAAGGCAAAAATCTCCCATGAGGTAGAAGCCAATTTTCCTCATGTTAGGGAAAAAATTCCTTCCTGACTCCAATCTGGCAATCGGAATAAATCCCTGATCAACACCCCCTTTCCAGAATCCTAGTCACTATAACTTTTATATTACATCTAGAAATGTATCCAGACCCTTCTCCAGAATCCTAGTCACTATAACTTGTTATATTATATCTAGAAATTAATCCAGACCCTTCTCCAGAATCCTAGTCACTATAACTTCTTATATTATCACGCTCCAGAAATGCATCCAAGCCCTTCTTGAACTCTGTTAGTGAATTCACCATGACAATTTCCTCGGCAGAGAGTTCCACAGTCTCACCGCTCTAACATAAAGAATCCTTTTCTATGTTTATGTAAAAAACTTTCTTTCCTCAAGACGTAGAGGATCCCCCTTGTTCTAGATACAGTCCTCGGGATAAATAAATCTTGGGAGAGAAACTCTATATTGGCCCCTTTAAAATATTTAAACATATTTATTATGTCCCCCCGAAGCCGTATTCTCTAAACTAAATAACCCTAATCTTGCTAATCTTTCTGGTATTGTAGTCCACCTAGTCCTTTTATTATTTTTTGTTGCCCGCCTTTGTACCTGTTCAAGCTCTTCAATGTCTTTCCTTTGCAGGTCCCAAAACTGTACACAATACCCCATTTTGGTCAACCAGTGATTGATAGGGGGAAAAAAAGTTTCCCATCTGTGCATCTATCCCCTTTTAAATACAACCCTGATCCAAATTTCCCTTTGGCAGCTGCTGCCGGGCACGGCGCTACAGTTAATTTTACTGTCCACCAGGTTTTCCCCCAAGTCCTTCCCCATGTCATTTTACCCAGTGTTTTTCCTTTTAACATGTAAATCAGTAATGGATTTTTCCCCCCCATTCATAACCTTGCTTTTATCGTGTTAAACCCATCTGCCACTTCTCTGCCCAGGCCTCCAACCTTCCAACCCCTTTGAAAAAATACATTACCTCTATTGTGTGGGTTTCCTTTCGAGCTTAGTATCATCTGCAAAGAAAATACAATTGTGAATCCCTGTTTAAGATCTTTTGAAAATATTAAAAAAAGGGGATAGGGCCCAATACAAGCCCGGTGGTACCCCCATAACAGGGCCCCCGTCTGGTATGCACCGTTAATTACTACCCTTTTTTTCTATCAGTGGCCAGTTGTTTTACCCCTTGCCATTTTTTCCCCCATCCGGCTTTCCTTATTTTACTTCCCAAACCCTTTTTAGTGGAACAGATCAAGCTTTTAGAAAAACCAAATAAATGACATCCATGCCTCACCCCGATCCAGTCTGGAACTACTTCCTCTAAAAAAGATGAGTTTAGTCTACAGGACCGATCCTTCAAAACCCCCTGCTGGAACGGCTTAAATTTATTTTCATTTGAGATACTCCGGGATAGCAAACTTTCAAACTTTTACCCACAACAGGGTTAAGTTACCAGCCTATAGTTTCCTAAATCACTTTTTGCCCCCTTTTTGAATATTGGCCCCACATTTGCATGGTCAACCTTTGGGACATCTCCTTTATTAACAGTCCATAAATTTAAGAATGGGGGCCAACTATCACTTTACTTAACTCCCTTAGGACACCGGGGTATACCGTCGGGCCCGGGGGGATTTATTATTTTAAGTTTCCCCAAAGAGGGAGTGCACTTTTCCGGGTTAGACAAGAAGCATTCATTTGGAATTTACCCCCTCCTTCTCCAACAGGAAGATCATCCCCCTCAAAATACTGGAGAAAAAAATTTTTAAAAGGGTTTGCTTTCTTTTCATACCCCCCACAGTATTTCCCTCAGTACTTTTTTAAAGGAGAAGAAAAACAGAACGGCCATACTCATCTATAAAGTGAAGGTGTGGGCATCTTCTTATGGGTTTTTTGCATCTGTTTAGTCCCCCCAATTAGGGTCTGTGGCTTTTTTGGCTTTTTGCTGCTATGTGGTAATGTCAATTTAAGGTGCAGCTTTTTTCCCCACCTTTGGAGAAAATTATGGTTTACCCCCCAATCAGCTGCACCTGGGTATTTTTCTTTAACCCCTTCCCCGACATGGGCTTGGTACCCCCTAGGGGGAAGTGACTTCCCGCAAATGGAGATCCTACCCCTGGCGATCGCGGGGGGTTTGCGGGCAGCCACGCCGATCGAAACAGGGAAAAGCGTAAATTACCGTGGCCGCAGCCGTATCCCCCCCGGGCCCGAGTGACCCCGGCCGCGGGTAAAACCGCTTCATTACCGCAGCCTGTCATGGCTGCGAAATAAAGCCCCCGGACGGAGGAGGGAGCTCTTCCTGCCTGCTCCAGTTGGCTGCCGCACTGTAGTGCGGCCCCCGATCCCCTGTTGATGACCCCGGGAAGTGAACGGGCATTTCCCCGGGGTCATCTGTGCCACCAGCCCGAAATGCATTGTGGGCAGGGTGACACATTGTCTGCACCATTAACGTATAGTACGTGCAGGGGCCTGCCTTCTAACAAAAAACTGATGATTCTGTTAAAGATAAAGTGAAAAAAGTAAAAAAAAGAAAAAAATAAATGTCAAAAGTAAAAAAAAAAGTAAAACACAAAACAAAAAATAAAATAAAATCACGTACACCCCCCTTTTTCCCCCTTTAAAAACCCAACGCCCAAAAAAATCACAAATAAATAAAGTACCCAATTTGGTTCGCCGGTTGCGTAACGACCCACCCTAAAAATTTTATGCCCTTTAAATTAAACCCGTACGGTGAACGCCATAAAAAAAAAAACAAAAAACAGTCACAGAATTCTTTTTTACATCCTGCAGCACAAAAAATGGAAAAAAAAAGCGATCAAAAACTCAATAGACCCCAAAAAGTTGGCCAATTAAAACTTAGTTCACCCGCAAAAAAAAAGCCAACACCTCGAAACGGAAAAAAAAAAAATTAGGCTCCTCAGAAGCAGCATCATAAATATTTTTTAAAACACAAAAAAACCCCTTTTTTTTTTTTTTTAATGCTTAAAAATTTAAAAAACATAAAAATGGGGTTTTCGCCGTAATCAGCCCAGGGGAAAAGATAACTGGTATGGAACGGGCACGGTGAGGCTTTAAAAATAAAAATAAAAAAACCTCCGGAAGCGTATTTTTTTCACCCTCCCTTCCAAAAAAAACGGATTTAAAACTGATCAAAAAGCCTTGTCCCCCCAAAAATTATACCAATAAAAACGCACTCTTCCCGCAAAAAACAAGCCCTACACAGCCCAAAAACAGAAAAAAAAAAAAGTTATGGCCTCAGACTGGCGATGCAAAAAAGGTTTTTCCCTTTTTTAATAAAGGTTTTTTTTTGTTAAAAACAGTAAAAAAAAAAAAAATCTACAAATTGGGTATGCGTAATCAATCAACCCGCTAATAATACTGAGTATTTTACTCACGGGACCCCCTGTTAAAAAAAAAAATAAAAAAACTACCGGGAAACGTATTTTGTTCAAAATGCCCAAAAAAAACCAATTTAAAAAATGATCAGGCGGCAATGCCCCCCCTAAGGAAATATTTAAAAAACTAATCACCCCAAAAACAAACCCAGAAACACTCCTATACAAAAAATAAAACGTTTGGCTATCAAACAGAAAACTAAAAATCAATTTTTTTAGACCCTTTTTTTATTTTGTAAAAGTAAAAAAACATAAAAAATCTTATAAAATCTTTAAAACCCTTGCAATTGACCGACCCCCATGTAAAGTAATTTTTCATTTTTACTGCCGGCGAACGCTTAAATTGAAACCCCAAAAAAAAATGGCGGAATTTTCGTTTTTTCCCTTTATTTTCATAGCCCAATGCAAAAAAAACAAAAATTTGTAACACCTGTGCACCAAAATGACAAAACACCCTAGATAGTTTTTAGGGTGCGTAATCCCAAAAGGGTTGACTTCTGGGGGAAGGGTTCACCCGTTTGGTACTTTGGGGGCTTTTTAAATGCACAGGCCCCACCAAAAACTGCATTCCAAAAACCAAAAAGCGCTCCCTCCCTTATACACCCTCCCTGCGCCCAAACCCCGATTACACCCCATTAGGGTTTTGCCGACTTGGGAAAAAAATTGTGTAACAAAGTTTTTTGGGGTGCTTTTTTTTCCAGGGTTCCTTGTTTAAAAAATTTAAAAATTTTTTTTCCCCCAAAAAAATTGCAATTTTTAAAAAAATTTTTTTTTTTAATTTTCACAGCCAACGCTAAAAAATTTTTTGCACACCTGTTGGGTCGATATTTACAAAACCCCCCCGGGGAAATTTCCTTAAGGGGTGAGTTTTCCAATAGGGGGTTTTTTAGGGGTTTATTAATTTTGACCTTTAGGGGGTCCGCAAACCGAAATGGCCCTAAAAAAAATGGGAATGAAAAGAGACCCCACAGTCCCCGTAGGTGCCCTCCTATTTTGGGGCTTGTGGTTGAGCCCAAAAAAAGCACTAGGGCCCAATGGGAATCTCTGAAAAAGGCAGAATCTGGGAATCATATTAAGTTTATTTTCCCTGATCCTTTTTCCTATTTTTGAACAATTAAAAAATTGAAAATCTGCAAAAAAAGTGAAATTTTAAATTTCACTTGCACTTGCTTAATTCCTGTGAAAAAACCTAATGGGGTTAATAAAAATTCCAAATGCGGTTTTGATATTTTTGGGGTGTAGTTTCTTAGAAGAGGCATTTATGGGGGGGATCTAACAACGGCCAATCAAAATCACGTTAGAACTGGCTGGGTTTTCTAAAAAATGTAATTGCAAATTTTGTTGAAAATTTGAAAAATTCTCTAAATTTTTAAGCCCCCCTTTTCTAAAAAAAAAAAAAGACATTTAAAAAAATATCCAAACTACGCAAAATATGGAATGCTAGTTTTTAAAAATATTTTTGGTGGGTAAATATCTGTCTTTCATGCAGAAATTTTTGAATTTAAAAATTGGTAAAATTTTTTAATTTTTCACGATTTTTTTTATATTTTTTACAAATAAACAAGCATTTTTTGGACCAAAATTTCTTACTATCTTAAAACACAATGTTCACAAAAACAATTCCTGAATCCATGGATAGTTTAAATGTCAAAAAAGTTAATTTCACTAAAAGGACACATGAAGAATTTTTAAAAATGGGCTCTGCAGAGGGCCAAAACGCTCCGGGGGTAAGGGTTAAAAGCATGGGGGCCTAAAGTTGCCTCTATGTGGTCTATCCACTCAGCTTTACTCATGAGTAGGCCAGTTTCTTTTTTCTTTGAGTTTTTAAAAAAAAAAAAATTCCCCTTTTTGATACTTTTTAAAGGGCCAACATTTCTTTTAAATCTTTTTACTATTTTTATAGAAAAAAAAATTTTGGGGGTTGTTTATTTCTATGGGAAGCTCTTTCTGTCTCCACTTTGCTCCTTTATTTATTTTTTTTTCATATATTTATTTTTTTTTCCTTTTAGCTTTTTGTGCCTCTGCACTACCCTCCCGTTTTAGTAGTTAAACCTTTATTTTGTTTTTGTTTTCCCCCTTTTCATCCCCGTTATCCACATCGGGTTTTTCCTGTTTCTAATTAGTTTTTTACCATATGGTATGTACCTCTCACTAAGATGTTTTTAAAGATCTCCCATTTATTTTTTGTTCTGCTATTTTTAAACACCTTGTCCCAGTCAATATGGCTTAGGGCCTCTCTAAGCAGGATAAAATTAGCCTTCCTCAAATCCAGTGTTTTTGTGGCTCCATGACAAAAAGCTCTATTGAAGGATAAATGGAAGTTTATTATATTATGGTCACTATTCCCTAGGTGCCCCTCAACCTGAACCTTTTTTACTTTGTAATGTAGAGGCTCTAAACATTTGAATGTACATGTAGTACATGAATACACAAGTTTTCCAGAACTAAAATCTGAGCAGAGCCACTCTCTATCACAAATATGAAAATATAGTATCAAACCCTTATACATCAATTTTAAATAAGCTAGGAAGTTAATAGGCAAAATGCACCAGAAATCTTGTAGAAGTTATGACAAAAAATATTTATCACCTGACATTGTATTTTATGCATATGTTTATGTTTGTATTTATTTCTAAAGTACAATGTTGCTGCACATTGCTATGCTACAGTAAATGTATTCTCTTTCTGATTCTCAGTTTTACACTATCCCTTGCAAAAAAAAATTGAAATCAGACATTGTTACTTGTCAATCCATTGTTACTTGTTACTTGTCAATGCATTGCTGGGAAAGAGTTTTGCTGCCTGTCAACTTATGCGCTGCACACTAAGGGAGGACAGAACAGTAAAACAGTTGCTTCTCTCAGGTTGGATTGCAGGATACTGAACCTTGCACAGTGCCACAGTGCAGCAAGACCACTACAAGACACACGTGGCAGCCACACGTGAATAAGGCTATACAGAGCGTCACCATGTCAGCAAAAGACAGCAAAGAATAGGACGACGAGGTATTACATCTCAACTAGCTCTAGAAGTTCAAAGAGGCCAGTGAGCAGCTCCACAGTCATCATTGCCCACACTAGAGCTGAGGTGGCCAAGTTATAGGCAAAATTTGCTAAACAAGAAATGCAATTGAAAATAAAAAACGCACATCTGGAAGCAGAGTTCAGGGCGCATCTGGAAATAGAAAAGGCAAAGCTGGAAGAAGAATTCAGAAAGGCACAGCTGGAAAAAAAGGGCACATCTGGAAGCAGCAATGGAGAAAATAGCAGTGGAAAGAGAAGCTGCAGCCTCTATTTCTGTAGCAGAGGCTTAGAGGAAGCAGTCAAATTCACAAGTGAAAGACTCAGAAACATTCTTGAACCTGAACACAGAGATTGTGACAACTCGCTGTGTATTTCAGACAGGGCTGCCGGACAGTGGGTACAGGGGGTACGCCTGTACGGGGCCCGGTGAAATAAGAGGGCCTGCTGAAAGCAGGCTTCCTTATTTCACATTACAGAACAGTGCACACTGCACTGCGCAGCCGACTGCCACAGTCTCCATACGGCCCGGCGGCGCTGCTGGTAGGGGGCCGGAGCTCCCAGTCACACCTGTGTCCCTGAATGCTGTAACCGGAGCCGGGCCCTACCCCTCTCTTTCTGTGGGCGGGGTGCGGAACAATTTGAAACCTGAGGGGTGGGGCCTCCCGGATTCAAATTGTTCCGCATCCCGCTGCTAGGCCCGGCGTGAAGCAGCATGCCTAAAAGTGAAAGGGCCCGGAGCCAGGCTCGGACTCGGTGGATCCCCCGGAGAGCCCCAAGCTCCTGTGGGAGCCAGAGGCAGTGCCGCCACTCCCCAGGGCCCCAGCCGCCACATCCTGTCACTGAACGCCCAGGCCCTGTGTCCCAAGTGCTCAGAGACAGGACCCAGGAGTCGGGGACTAATGTCCCCGACTCCCGGGGCTGCGTGGTGTCAGCGGAGAAGAACGCCGCTAGCGCTTCGCTCCGATGTACACACTGCCAGGCGCCAGCCTATAGTGGTGACGTTGGTGGTGCGGTGACATCACATCACCGCGCCGCCTATGCCGGGCGCCACTAGAAGCCGGCGGGTAGCTTGCCATGGCCAGGAGCAGGAGAAAGGTGTTTTTTGTTTTTTCTAACTACCTAAAGGGGCCCTGACTCCCTACAAACTAAAGGGGGCCCTAACTACCTACAAAATAAAGGTGGCCCTAACTACCTACAAAATAAAGGGGGCCCTAACTACCTAAAACTAAAAGAGGCTCTAACTACCTAAAACTAAAGGGGGCCCTAATTCCCTACAAACTAAAGGGGGCCCTAACTACCTACAAGCTAAAGGGGGCCCTAACTACCTACAAACTAGCTAAAGTGGGCCCTGGCTACCTGAAAACTAGCTAAAGTGGGCCCTGACCACCTACAAACTAGCTAAAGTTGATCCTGACTACTTGTAAACTAGCTTAATTGGGCCCTGACTACCTTCACACTAGCTAAAGGGGGCCCTGACTGCCTGCACCCTAGCTAAGGGGTGCCCTGACTGCCTGCACACTAGCTAAAGGGAGCCCTGACTGCTTGCACACTAGCTAAAGGGGGCCCCGGCTAACTGCACGCTAGCTTAAGGGGGACCTGACTACCTGCACATTAGCTAAAGGGGGCCCTAACTACCTGCACACTAGCTAAGGAAGGCCCCTAACTGCCTGTATACTACCTAAAGGGGGTCCCTAACTGTATGTATACTACCTAAAGGGGGTCCCTAACTGCTTGCAGCCTATTTAAAGGGGGTCCTAACTAGCTACAGCTTACCTAACTGGGGGCAACCATCTACCTACATACAAACTGACCCGCACAATATAGGTAAACTGTACATTGTAAAATCCAACAAGAACTAAATGCAAAAACAATGGCATTTTTTTTTCTTGTTCACCCCAGAGTTTTTTTTCTTTTTCTGGGGTGTGAGGCAGAGCGGTGGAGGGGCAGGGCACAGGGTTGGCGGGAGGGGGGGGGGGGCCAACCCTTCAGCTCTATGGGACCCTAAAATTTCTGATGGCGACCCTGATTTCAGACTATGTATTGCAACCAGCTAAGTCATATGCCAGCCTACATTCAGGTCCAGGAGCAACTCCTACTAATGAGCTCCAGCAAAATCCTGTCACACGGTATGTAACCTCAGATAATCCTACATAAAAAAGACAGTTTTCGAAGACTGTTAACCTTCAGTGCAACCTGCACCCACACCAATGAAAGCTCACAGCATCATCATAGTTTATGGAGGACCAAGTGGATGGTGGCTACCAAAGCAACAACATGTTCAGAAATCGCTACAGCCCACCAGATTTTCCACTCACCGACCTCTCTCCAGATACATCTCATAGTAATCACGGGAATGTCCGATCTCCTTAAATTCCTTGCACGATGTGAGCTGGTAACAAAAGGGCTCTCAAAATTTGAGGACAGACCTGAAGGCATGGCAATCTTCATTCAGGAATACCATCGAAGATCTAGATCTATCTGCGAGTGAATAAGCTCATCTTCTAGTCAAATGGCTAGGGTTGAGACAAGTTTGGTCCAAGGTGCCTGGGTAAAGGGCCCCCCAAGCAGAATTTTCACCGTGCCCGGACTTTAGCACACCTCTGTTTAAAAAGACCAAGCTATTAGCTTTGAAAGGTTAAAGCAAATTTCCCAAAACTACCTACAACACCTAGACTAGAGTTTTGTAGAACTGGCAGAACTGATTAATCAAAATAAGTGAAACTTGACAACACGATTCCATACAAAGCAAAGTGGTCGGGGCTACTTTTAAAAAGAGACTAGAAAAGTTTTATTCTAGAAAACAACAGACCCAAAAGGGATAAGAAGGTCAAAAAAAACCTACTCAGGGCCATTTTAAATTTGGTCAAAACCCCCGCAACAAAAGCTTTTTAAAACTTATCAACACCCCCTTTAAAAGACACTACCTGGCTCACGTACCAAACATTGTGCCAAACCAAAACCTGAAATTTTTTGGAACAAGAGAAAAAGGGAAAAGGGAGAAAAGGAGCACGTTTTGCACAATAAAGATTTTATTGTGTAGTTCGTAGTAGTGAGGTTGTACGGTATGAGGCACAACACTCTTTAAATTTTAAATGTCTAGGGAAACCCAGGATGGTAGGATCCCACAATGTCTCCTTTATGCCCTTCTCGGCGAGAGATGTCGGAATTTAAATTTAAAAGCAAAAACTTGTCAAAAAGGGTTTTGCTGTTTTTTTAAACAGTAACAGGATAATTTGTATTTTTTAATGGCCCAAACAGATATTGTGCACATATTGTGAAATTTTTCATTCTTTTTTTGAGGTGCAGGGTTTGAAATTCTGCCATTCTTGTCACAGAATTCCCTATGTAGTATAGGGTTGATACACCCAAAATTAAAATTTTTAGAAATTGATTCAAACCCTAAAAACCCTCAGATTCAAACAAATCCTGAACTTCTAGTGAAACCCCTCAAAACAGACTGGAGCTCAAGTAAACCACGTTCCACATATAAAAAAAACCGTAACATAAGCATCTTTTGACAAAGTATATTGAAATCGTGGGGTTTTTTTTCAACCCTGGTCGTCTCACAATACACACCGGGAAAATTTTTGGCCAAGAGAAAGGAAAAAAGGACACTCTGAAAAAATTTTTTAAAGTTTGTTTTGCAAGTAAGAAAGCTTACAAGAAAAAACTTTTTAACAGGGCTCTTTTTTTAGTTACACGGCATTTGCGCGAAGACCAAATAGCCAGTGCAAAAAACCCAAAATTTGGCACACTGTGCAGTGGCCCATGTGGCCCACAAGCCTAGGGGATCCATACTAATCTTTGCAAAGAACAGAATTTAACAGTAATTCACCTGCCTCATCCTTCAAAAAATACTCCCCCCCAAAAAAAAACCCAAAACAAACCCCCACCAAAAAAAAAACAAACACCAAGCAGGCCACCACTCCTTTCATAAAGGGGCCCCTCCACCAACCAACAAAAACCCCCACAACAAAAACCAACCCCCCTCTCACAAAAAAAAAACCCCCAAAAACTTTCTAAAAAAACCCAAAACCCCCAAAACCTTTTAAAACAAAAAAACCCCCCAAAAGACCGGGGGCCCACACCCCCCCCAAAAATTTTTTTAAACAAACAAAAACAAAAACAAAACAAAAACAACCTTCCCTTTCCCCCCAAGGGAAACCCCCTCAAAAAAACAAAAAGGCACTCAACCAAAAAAAACAAAATTTTTTTAATTTAAAAACCCCAAAAAAACATTTAAACACCCAACCAAAAAAAAAAACCGACACCATTTTTTTTCCCCCCGGGCACCTTTTAAAACACCCACCCGGGGGCCGGGAAACCCCAAACCCAATTGGGGCCCCCGCCCCCAAAACAAAACCCCCCCCCAAAAAAAACCCCCAAAAAACCCAAATACCAACTTAACCAAACACCACCAAAACAACCCCAATGACCCCCACCCCTCCCAGGGCCAAAAACCACCCCACAAAACATCAAAAAAAACCGCCAACCACCATACCCACAAAACCCACCAACCCCAAAACCCCCAAACCCAAAAAAACCCCCCCCAAAACCCCCAAAAAAACCCCCAAACCACCACCAACGTCCAAAACACAACCACCCCACCCACCTAACGGGCCCCACAAAACAGCGTTGTCCTGAAGATGAGAGATACTGGGTTGGCTAAAATCCTTTTTTGCTTTCCCCAAGACTCGGGGGGGTCAAAAGCAAATTGGAAGGGTTTGTTTACAAACCAACAAAAGGGGGCCCGTGGGCTTCTCAGCACCTTTCCCCCCTAAAAACCGTGATTTTCAAGGGTGCTAAGAGAGGGCGAAAAGGGAAAACAAACTTTACAAAACCCTTCGTGTCGGGGCTCTCCTTAAAAGGGGAGTCTTCCCCCCTTTAAGTGATAGGTGAGGGAACTATAGTTAAGGTATGTCCCCAACTCACAGAAAAACAAAATTCAAATTTTTCTTAGAATTCTAAAACCCCAAAAAAAAACGATTGTTCAGAGCAGCCCAAAGCCTTAAATAAAAAAATTACCTTTAGTCTACAAAAAGGTTTTTTTTTTCCTTTTCTTTGTTCCCCCGGGGACCGGTGTATTAAACGGACTTTGGGGGACTGGGAAGTCGTGGAACCCCCCAGTGGCCCAGAGCTCGGGTGGGCCCCAGAGGTATCCTGCCTCAAAACACCCGGGCCTTGGGTCCCAAACATTCAGAGGCAGGGCCCAGGAATCAAGGGCTAATGTACCTTAAGCCTTAGGCCTTAAACTTTTCCAGGGGACAACATCTAAAGGGTTGGGGGACTTGGCCCCCCACCCCCAAAGAAAATCACATCAAACGGGCTACTCCAGGCTTTGGGGGGGTAAAAAAAAAACCAGCCCCCTTGCCCAAAAACAATCCAAAGGTTTGGGGGAATGGGAAAAAGTGTAACTAAAAACCCACCACCTAAACCCAGCTGGAGCCCATCAACACCTACTGCCTACCTAACTGAGGCCCACCCACCAGCTACCTACAGCCTACCTAAATGGGTCCCAAAACCCAAAACCAAACCAAAAACTGTGGCCAACTTCACAAAAAACCAAAACCCAACCCCCCCCCAATCGGGGGGCTCCCCCAAACACCTCCCCAAACCACCCCTTTCCCTCCCCCCAAAACCTAACTGGGGCCCACCACCACCTACCAATTTGACTCCCTAACGGGGGACCACACCAACCCAAACCAAAAACCTAAAAAACCCCCCCCCTAAAAATACCTAAATGGGCCCAAATTCCAACCCCACCCCTTAAAAGCCAAAAATTTAAAAAAGGGGCCCACTTCCCCCCCCTTTCCCCCCAAAAGGCCTCACCCATTTCCTACAGCCCTTACCTGAGCTTGGGGGCCCCCCCCACCTACCCCACCCCACCTCCCCCCTAATTTTGGGCCCCAACACCTCCCCCCCTTTTGGGGCCAATCTACTTTAAAATGGGGCCCCCCCACCTGTCATATCTCCCTTACTTAACTGGGGCCCCTACTTTCTCCCAAAAGGGGGCCACTACCAAACCCCAACTGTGCCCCCCCTTTTACCTTCCCCCCTAAAATACTTTAAAAGGCCCAACTTATCAAACCTACAAGGGGCCAAACCCAAAACCAAAACCCTGTTGGGGGCCCGGCCCCCCTACCTACCAAATTTTTCTCCCAACATATCCTTTTAGGTTCCGGGTTTTAACCCCCCTAAATGGGTCCCCGACTTAGCTACCTAGTCCCTTGCCCATTTTACCTCCCCACCCTAAAAGCCATCCTACCTCCCGGGGTTAACCCTGATTCTAAAGGGGTAGGGGCCCAAAACCCCATAGCACAATCTCCGGGGGGTTAAAGTCCCCCTACTCCCCACCCCCCAACCAAGGGAGACTGGGGCCTCTAACTACCCCCTTTCCCCCCCCCCTCTGAAAATTTTTGTACAGAGGTGGGAAAAGATAAAGAGGCGCTGGAAAAGTGGGGGATTCTAAGATATTTTGTGTACATTCTGTAGGGATATGGTGGCGGGGAAAAAGTCATCAGGGGTGCTGGAGGGAAATGGGGAAGAACAGGGAAAAAAGGGAAAAACCATGAGAAAAGAAACAACTCATCACTAAGACAAACTCCTGTAATTTCCCTTTGGGTGTCAGGGTTATTTTGCCTCTATAGTGGATCAGTGCTGCAGTCACTGTATTGTGACGGTACCTGAGTTGGTAAGAAAAAAGAATCCAGCGTCAGCATAGGTGCACCTTTATTTCAAAGGTAAAAATCCCAGTACAAAAATTTACAACGTTTCAGCTCACATGGAGCCTTTATCAAGCATGCTTGATAAAGGCTCCATGTGAGCTGAAACGTTGTAAATTTTTATACTGGGATTTTTACCTTTGAAATAAAGGTGCACCTATGCTGACGGCGGAATTCTTTTTTCTTGCTGAAATTTGGCTATAAGGGTTAGACTCCCCTTGCATTGGCGGTCTATTGCATTTGTTTGGTGCTTAAAGAACGGACGTGGGGAACTCCAGTGCTGTCCTACTACGATATTTGCTCTGTGGTAACCTGAGTTGGTGTCTGACCACATATGGCGGAATTGTAGGTTAATCAGTGCTTGTATAATGGCAGCAAACCCTTGTCTTTGATTGTAAGGCCGTGTTCACACGGCTTATTCCCGACGGATTTGTGCGCCGTATTGAGCGCACAAATCCGCCGTGAATAAGGGGCGGGGCGGGGCCCGGAGCGCGGCGGGGGCGCCGCTCCCCGCCCCATAGACAATGCATTGTTTACGGCGCGTCCGCGCCGTAAATAATGTGCATGTCACTTTCTCCCCCCACGGCGGATTCGCCGAGCGGGGAGGAGCGACGGATTCCACTGTTCTCAATGAGAGCAGTGGATTACCGTAATTGCTGCTGCGGATTGGCGCCGTACTGCAGCGCAAATCCGGGGCAGAATAAGCCGTGTGAACGGGGCCTAACAGTGAGTGCACACCTGTCCCGGACCCTGTGATTAGGGAGTTCCATTGTTATTTTCTTGACTGTGTTTATAGTATTGTTTATTTTAGAAAAGAGATGTGTGACCAAGGGAAACTTGGAGGTGGATCATGTATGTGGGCTGGTGGGGGGGGGGGTGGAAGGGGATATGGATGAAGCTATTCGGCCATGTGTCTATAGTATGTTACACAATCCAATATCTGCAGCACTCTACTAGCACTAAAAAACAAATCAAAGGGAACATAGGAATTATTGGAAAAGCGTTTCTGCTACTTTGGATACATGAAAATTTTCCGTTCTTAATGTACATCTTTGATCAAAACTGTATAAGCCTACCTGCCGACGCCAAAGTGACCTGAGTACAAATGGAAACCTTTGCTATATGTTACCTCTCTTGGTGAATGCTCATACCTCCACATTTCAAGGAGAGATTCCAGCTACAAGCTACTCTGCATCGATTTAAAAAGATGTGCAGATGGGCAGATTGCAAAAACCAAAGTGGGGGCAGCCACTCCCCAATACAAACAGTCTAAAAAACAATGTTTGGTCAGCACATCGAAAAAGATTTATTTTTTTTTAATGAGCCTAGGTGCACACTGGTGTGGCAGTAAAATACAAACACAACCCAATATCAGCAGCACTAAGCACTAAAATATGTTAGACTGTGACAATTGTGTGAGACAGACAGACATGTGACTCACTTGGTATTGTGTACTACACCATACAGCACTGTATTATCTGGTAAAATGGACATTTTTGTCTGAGAGGCAGGCAATATTTTAATGTACATTAGATGTAGGGTAGGCCCCCAAGATCTTCTCCCCTATGGGCCCCAGTCCGACATTGCATGTAATTGATGGAATGACATGAGCCACAAATGTAAGGTTAACCAAATATTGTTGACTATGTGTTATAAAAGACCATAATTATATTTAAAAAGAGGCTATTATTACATTTGACCATCAAAAATGTCAGACAGATTTACCTCATATAATATAGAAAACACTCAATTCCAGCCAGCAACTCTATTTCCTAATCAGTCTAAAAAGATAATAATAAGAAGAAACTACTTGTTAACAGACGTGATCCTCCAAGGAGATGGCGCTCAGTTGAGTGTCTGCGCTTGATCAAACAATGCTTGAAAAAACAAAAACCAATGAAATTAAATTTTTAGATAACAATACGATTTGAGTATGTAAGTGGCGGGCAGTCCTGGGAATAGACTCATTTTTGGAATGAATGAGCATATACACTCATTACTGGTCGCAGTTCTTTGTTTCAGCCTCTGATGGAGGATTGTAATGTGTTCCATTTTAATTGCACTTTACACTTGAATTCTTATTCTTTGCAGGTAGACTGCATATTTCTCAACATACAGCTGGCTGGCTTCCTGGTACAAGTGAGAAAGGTTAGAATCTTTTATAAAATTTTCAATAAGGTACAGTAACTGAAAAGCTGCACGAATATGTGAAATGGAGGAAATGGGACAGTGGGACAATTGTTTTTTGGACAATGCTCTATCACTGAATTGTCCAATGTTCCTTAAAGGGGTAGTCCCATGTTGCTACTTCTGTTTGTTGCCTGGCCCATAGAGAACAAATAGATGGCTGCACTTGCCTGGCTCTCTCTGCTCACCTCTATAGGAGTTCCATACACATTTGATCAAATGTGCTCAGCTGTTCTCAAAACTCCCATTGAGGCAATCATAGAGAGCCATACATGTACAGCCAGATATCCATTCCCTATGACCAGCAAGTCCAGAAACAAAAGTAGCAAAATCGGATTTCCCCCTTAGGATGCTTTCACACAGCGCAGTTTTGGTGCAGTTTTAACTGCACTCCAATGTAACTGCCTTTATTACAGCCAAGCTTTTTTCACTTATCTACACTGTTTGGAAAGTTAGTAATCAATTAGTGTGCTTGTAATCCACAAGACTTCAAACACAGTAAGGATGCATTCCCATGACAAAGACAAAATAGCGGTTTCATTTTCCAACTGGTATTTTGGTTTTTTTTGGCACATAGGGAGACTGCTTTTGTCCATGGGTTGTGGATCCAAGCCCTCTCCCTTCACATGTTCATGTTCTGCCCCAAAACCTGGTGGAAGAATGAACATGTTCTAAGTTTTTAGGAATGTCGGAGGTGTAAAAAACCATCTGGCGGAAAATCTGTAAAAGGCTGACAGTCGGTTTATAGACGGTTTTCAAATCCAAAGACCATCTGTAATACCGACTGAAAGCCCTGCCGTGGGGACAAGCCATAACTGATTACTTACTTGAAACACCTTTCCAAACAATTTAGACAATTGAAAGAAGCTTGCTGGTAATAAAGACCGTTTAATTGGAGCGCAGTTAAAACTGCACCAAAACTGCACTGTGTGAAAGCACTCTTAGGGCGTGACCCCACGGCATAGGACAAATACCGGCCAGTTTGCCGGCCGGTATTTGTCCTGTTTTGCGCTCGTCCCCACGGCAGCCGCGGGGGGGACGGCTTTTCTCCGCGATGAGCGGAGAACAGCCCTCCCCCCTGCCATTGAGCAGCACAGATTCCGTCCGAAAACCGGACGGAAGATGGTGCTTGCTCAATGTTTTTTAAATGGACCGCGGGCGGCAAAACCGCCCGACGGAAAGCCCGTGCAGTGGGGACTGCTGCACGGGTTTTCCATAGAGCACAATTGTGCTCATTTTCGGCTGGTTTTTCAGGCGGTCTGCAAAACCACAAACCGGCTGAAAAACCGGCCGAAAACCCTTGCCGTGGGGACATGACCTTAGGGTATGTTCACACTGTGCTTTGAATATGTTTTGAATATGTATTCAAAAGTGCTGCATGACACGCACCCAACACGCACCCAAAGTATGCTGCGTATTTGGATGCATTTTTGCTGCAGCAGAAATGCACCTTATAGTTTTAAATAGGGTGTCTACTGATTAAAAGGATCAAGCATTGACATGACACTGCTTTGAACGGATTAAAAAGACGCATCAGAAAGACACATGTAAACACACATCGGCGATCACTCATCTGAACGCCGATGTGTGTTTTACAGTGAAAGCAATGTAAAACACACTGCACTGCATGTTTGGATCCATTTTGGGTCCGAAACACTGATCCAAACACGCATCTAAGAAACTCCACGTGAACATCCCCTTAAGATCAAATGAAAAATGCAGAAGTTTTAGAGCATTTAATGCTCAAATCTGCAGTTTTCAGCCAGAAAAGAGTCATGGAAAGAGTCTGTTTTTTTCAGACTTTGCCCATCTGAGGGTAGCCCCACCCACCTCACAACTGATAAACCTGTTACTTTGAATAGGTAGAAACATGTTAATAACTGTCAGTGGGCGGGGCTAGCCTTTGGTGGCCGGGGCTAACACCTACTCTTGAATAAGATTTGAGCATCAAATGCTCTAAAACTACAGCATCTTACAGAATAAGGGACACAGCGCTGGAAACAGCAGGTCTGACACTAGCTTGTTCTGTCCTCAGCAAGGGGGGCATAACCTATGTGACAGGTTCTCTTTAAGTCCTGGAAGTGAATCACTTTATTACATCAGGACACTATTGACTTTTTTATTCTATGTTTTCTGATAGATATAGAAGATTGTATGGCTATTCCCTATTCTGCTCAAGAATATAGCACGTGACTCCAATCATGACCGACATTTTTCAATTCACATAAAGCATCTAATCATCTCATATTGTCACGACTATAGAATATAGTGGAATATAGTGATATAAGATCTGGAATAAAGTGTCTGCTACCAACTTATAAAACCAACTTAAAATATAGCTATCATTATTTCCTTGAGATAGAAAAGTCAGAAAGTTCATATTTTTTTATTATTCAGCCTTACACTTTTCTAATAATACATTGGAATCAGGAGCCTTGAAACAGCACTATGTACATCTGCTCATTTATTAGAAAATTATTTATAGACTAGGAAAGTGAATGTAGAGGACATATCCCACTGTATGAGCGCAGATACATTCATCTTTCTATGTGGGTTGATCATGAAGTTTGGTAGGTTTTAGTTTTAATTATAACTAGCCTGGGGTGTGAAGCATATGGAAGAGTGCATTATATATTTAGTGACCGAGGAGTGCCTGTCATGATGTTCTCCCTTTAGCACTGTGCCCTGAACAACGCAACACAATTGGAACAAAACTTTTGACAACTTTTAACTTGGCTGCTTTCCAAAGTCGTTGCTATAACGACTAAAATAATGTAACTCCATTATATCCAGAAGCTTGCAGCATATACAGTAGTTAGATGCACAAGAACTCAAGCTATTTCCATATTTGTAATTCAGAGAAACTGCTATATTGTATATTTCCTTTATCGTTTTTCTATAGCACGTTTCAGTTCTGTAAAAACTTCAAAAAATTAAACCAACAGTATCACCAATAATGACCCATGTGTGTACAGCTGACAGCAGAATTATAATATTACAGAGGTAGGAAAAATAAATTTGACAGATAAAATACCATGATATCACAGCACAGAAAGTGATCTCAACAACTTTTTGATGGCTTTCGTTGTGATCTAAGAACAGATAACATGGAAAGCTGTGATATCACGACAAGCTTAAAGGGGTTGTCTCACTACATTAATTAATCTTACCCCAGTCCTGTTTTCTTGGTTTCATTTTGAATTCAGAGTCGTGTTTACTGGCTTCTACTAGGCTGCAGTAGAAGCCAGGTCTGTAGCTATAGCAACCAGTGCTGACAGCCTATCATGAGAGATTGAACAGTAGCTATAGCTATAATAGCTATAGTATCTGTAGCTATAGCGACCTGAGGAGTTGATGCAGCCCATACAGGAGGCAATATCTAGAAATAGGTAGGACACTGATAATCGACACATATTGCAAAGTGACTTGTTTTTGCAAGATCTTTAACATAAAAAGCAATCCTTGTAGTGAGACAACCCCTTTAACCCCTTAAGGACCCAGCCTGTTTTGACCTTCCTGACACAGCCCTATTTTTGAAATCTGACATGTGTCAATTTATGTGAGAATAACTTTTTGACACTTTAACCTATCCATGTGATTCAGAGATTGTTTTCTCGTGACACAATTGTGCTTAAGTTAGTAAGAATTTTTTATCCAAACAATCCTTGTTTGTTTGTGAAAAATTTATAAAGATTTAAATGAAAATTTGGAAAAATTTCCCGGATTTTGAAAGTTGCAAAATTTTCCCGGTGCAAGGACAGTTTAATTACTCCCCAAAAAAATAGTTTATAATAGTTCAAACCTTATGTCCCTTTGGGTTTGGGCCCTCTTTTTTTTAAATGTCTTTTTTTTTTTTACGACTTTTAGAGGGTTTTGAAATTTGTAGTAATTTCTCACATTTTAAAAAAAATTTTTGGGCCAATATAAAATTTTTTTGGGGTCCACTCCAGTTCTGACGTGGCCCTTTGAGGGGCCTAAATGTTAGATCCCCAACCATAAGGGGATGACATTGAGAAACTAAAACCTTTAAAACGTATTTACAAAAATTTTTAGGAATTTTTGGAAAACCCCCTTCGATATTTAAACAAAAATTAAAGAAAAAGTGGGGGGGAAAATTTAAAAATTTTCACTTTTTTTCCCGGGGGATTTTCAATTTTTATCCATTATTCATTTGGAATAGGGTTAAATTTTACCAGGTAAATGAATAAAATTATAAAATTCCCCCAGGTCTCCCGGGGTTTTTTTTGGGAGAAAAATCCCAAATGTGGCCCTTGTGCATTATTTGGTCACCCATAACCCCCGAATGGAGGGCACCTTTTTTAAAATCGGGGGTCTCATTTTAATACAATTTTATTTAGGCGCCCTTCGGGGTTTGGGGACACCCAAAGGGGGCCCCCCAAAAATAGCCCAACATATTGGAAACTACCCCCTTTAATAAATTTTATCCAGGGGTGCATTGAGATTTTGACCCACAGGTGTTCAAAAATTTTTTTTAGCATAAGGCTGTAAAAAATTAAAAATTTTTTTTTTTTTTTTAATAATCTGAAATTTTTAGTTTAAAAAATGTTTCATTTTATATAAGGAATCCTGGAAAAAAGCAACCCAAAAAATTTTGGGTTAAGCAATTTCCCCAAAGTTCGGCATACCCCCACATGTGGGTGTAAACTGCCCGTTTGGGCGCATGGGGGGGGTTTCAAGGGAAAGGGGGCGTATTTGGCTTTTGGAACGCAGATTTTGGTTTGGGGCCATGTTTGGGATTTTCAAAGCCCCCAATAGTAGCAGAACAGGAAAAAAAACCTTTCCCGGGAAGGGCGCCCCATTTTGGATTCAAAACCCATTTTGGGATCCCCATCTAGGGGGGTATTTTCTGTGAAAATTTTTGGGTGCCCCAGGTGTTCCATAGTTTTTTTTTGATTGGGAATGAAAATGGGGGGCAAAACGCCCGTTCGGTCATTGTTTTTTTGAAATTTCAATTTTACCGCCCTTGCCCCCCTGCCCGTGTAAATGATTTTGATAACTTTAATATGGGGGTCGGTAAAAATTACAAGGGTAAAAGATTTTATTTAGTTTTTTCTGTTTTATTTCTTTTACCCCAGTTTGAAAAACGTCTTTTAAATAAATTTCCCTTTTTATTTTGTCCCATTTGACACCAAAAACTTTTTTAAATTTTTCTGTTTTCCCGAGTGTGTATGGGTTGTTTTTTTTGGGGGGGGAGTTGAAGTTTTTAAATTTGGGACCATTATGGGGTTCAATTGGTTCTATTATCCCTTTTTATTAAGGTTTTTTGAGTTTTTTTGAACAAAATTCGCAATCTTGGTGGTGTTTTTTTATTTTTATTTTTTTAGCTGTCATGTACGGTATTTTATTGGCATTTGGGGCTTTTAAAAGCAGGTCTATTTTCGATTTCACCGATAACCAAAATTTGTATATTTTTTTATGTTTTAAAGCTTTTTACAATTAAAAAAAAAAAAACTTTTATTCAAAATAGGGGAAAAAACGTTTTTGCAATTTCCCCCTAGGGCTGAGAGAAAAACTTTTAAATTTCTGTGTTTTGGAGCTGTGTAGGGAAATTGGGGTTGGTTTTTGGTTTTTATTAGTTTAATTTTTTTTGGGGGGGCCCCAAAGGGTTTTTGTTTGAAAAATTTTTTTTCCTGGGGGGGGGGGGGGGGGTTGGGGGGGGGGGGGGGAGGAACCCAGGGGGGTTTAAGAAATTTTTGAATTTTTCTTTTTGTGTTTTTTATTTTTATTTTTACAGGGCCCCCACCTGGGTGAGATCGTGATAAGTTTGCTTTACTCTTTGGGGTCCCCGATTATGGTGAAACCTATTTATTTTTTTTTTTTTATGGTTGGAAAACCCCTTTTTAAAAAAAAAAAAAAAGTGTTTTTTTGTTTTGTAAAACAATATTTTTGGGATCGTAAACTTCCGAAGCTATTAAATTTTTTTTTTTTCCCTTAAAAGCTGTATAAGGAAATTTTTTTTTGCGGGGTGAAAACCCGCGTTTTTTTTGGTACAACCCTTTTGGGGTTTTTAGGAGTTTTTGAATTTCCCCCTTTTTTTTTCCATTTTATGTGTGCGGGAAAAAGAAAAAATAATCTTTAAATTTGTGATTGTTTTTTTTTTTTTTTTTTTTCGGCGTTCCCCCGTGGGGTTTAAATTTAAAATGACAAAATTTATAGGGCAGGTGTTACGCACGCCGGGCCCAAAACCAAAAATTTTGGGTACTTTATTTATTTTTGAATCTTTTTGGGGAAATTTGGCGTTTGTAAAGGGGGGAAAAGGGGGGGGTTGTATTTTTTTTTTTTTTCTGTTTGTGTTTTATCTTTTTTTTTCACTTCTTTTTTCTTTTTTTTACCCTTTTTTACCCTTTTTTTTTACTTTTCCCCATAGGGGATTTGAAAGGAGATCTTTAGATCCCCCTTTTATTTTAATAGGAATTTAGTGCTTGCTTGTTGGTATGACTGGTTCCTATGACAACTGTCAGTCACGATGGGGGGGGGTCATGCCCCCCCGGGGACGGCCCGGGGGATGGGAATTTGTAAAAGGGCAACTTCAGAGGACAGGAGCCCGCACGGAAACGCCCCTTCCCTTTTCGTCTGTCGCCGACAAGAAGGGCGCAGGGGGGAGCCCAAAATTCCCCCTTTCGTCTCCCTTAGTTATTGCCGACCCGATGTCCCCGGGTAATTAAGGGGTTTTTCCGCCCCCCCCCCCCTCGGAGCGTTCCCCGGGGGCCCGGGGCCGACGCTGCGGGATATCAGTGTAATTTTAAAAGCGACACCCCCCGCCGATCGCGGAAAACTGCCCTTTTGAGTTGCGCGAATTTAGGAGTATCCATACGTCCGGTGGTTAAAACCCCAAAAAAACCTGGACCTATGGATAAAGTTTTTAAAAGGGCGTTTAAATGGTTTTTTGGGAAAAAGGGCAAATTGATTTGCCCCCTTTCTGAGGTCAGCACAAGCTAGTGATGACATGTTTCTTCCAGTGCCTTTTCCCCCATTTGTAAAATGCAGGAAAATTTAAGAAATTTTTTGCTCAAATCTGGCGTTTGCCCGCCCGTTCGCCAGGAGGAGTCCCGCCCTTTTTCAAAGGCAGGTTGGCCCCATCCACCCACAGCTAGCACAGACCACCTATGACTAGCCCACCCCCTCCGATGAGATCCAATTAATCCTTTCCCTTAAAATTGGAAAAGTTTCTGAATAAACAGAAAATGGGTGGGGAAATAAAAAACTGTGGGTGGGGGGGGTTATTGGCTCTTCTTTAATAACTTGAAATCATCCTCTGGCAGAAAAGGCCCGCAAAATTTCCCGAATTTGAGCCCCTTAATTTCTCTAAAACTACGCATTTTACAGAAAAAAGGCGCACAGCCCCGGAAAAAAGCGGCCTTTTCACTAGTTTGTCTGCCCTCCCGCCCAAAGGGGGGATAAAATTTTATGTGACCCGGTTCTCTTTAACTTTGCTTCATCTATATGAATAACTTTTTTTTATTTTTCTTTCGGTACAGTTGTGGGATTTGGAGTAGATATGACCTTTTTATCCATTTTTATTATATTTTTTTCTAGGAGATGGAATGCCCCAAAATAAAACAGTCCTGGTGTTTTTTTTTTTTTTTGTTCTTTGTCATTCACTGGGCAAAATAAATAATGGCATATTTAAATAGTTATGGTTATGTGTAACTTTTATTTTATTTTCTGTAAAATGGCAAAAGGGGAAAAGTTTAATGTTTTTAAATTTTTTAATTTGTAAATTTTTTACATTCTTTGTTACTTCAACACTTAGTCCCAATAGAGAAATTGAACATGTGATCACTTGATCGCTTGCCCTACATACTCCAATACTATTGTGCTGCAGTATATTTACATATTTACATAGTTAGTACGGTTGAAAGAAGACACGTGTCCATCAAGGCTTTTCAATTGGCTTTTCAATTGTATATTGCATTAGGCAGGGTATCATAGAAGTATATTTATTGCAGGCATGAAGACCTTCACTAAGCCTCCAGTTTCCAGGGTAACTGAATGGCACCCCACGATCAGGTCACAGGCATCTTACCTGTAATTCAGTTTTTTATAAAGCACTGGCCCTTTAAGACTGAAATTAGCCCAAGTCAGCACCTGACAGCATGATGGATCACTATGTTGACAGCTCTGTGAAGCTAACTGCTTCTTCTAGATAATGATCTGTGACTTAGAGTGGGTATGGAAAGTACTCAGACAACTTTACATTTTTCACTCTTTGTTTCATTGCAGCCATTTGGTAAGATCAAAAATGTTCATTTTTTGCTCATTAATGTACACTATGCACCCCCCCACCCCCATCTTGAAAGAAAAAAAAACAGAAATGTAGATATTTTTGCAAATTTATTAAACAAGAAAAACTGAAAGATCACATAGTCATAAGTATTCAGCCCCTTTGCCGTGACACTCATATTTAACTCACATTTCTTTTCCATTTCCTTCTGATCCTCCTGTGAGATGGTTCTACTCCTTCTTTGGATCCAGGTTTTTGTTTAATAAACTGATTGGACTTGATTTGGAAAGGCCAAAACCTGTCTATATAAGACTTCACTGCTCACAGTGCATGCCAGAGCACATGAGAATCATGAGGTCTAAAGAACTGCCCAAGGAGCTCAGAGACAGAATTGTGGCAAGGCACAGATATGGCCAAGGTTACAAAAAAATTTCTGCAGCACTCACGGTTCCTAAGAGCACAGAGGCCTCCATAATCCTAAAATGGAAGAAGTGTGGGACAACCACAACTCTTCCTCGACCTGGCCTTCCAGCCAAACTAAGCAATCATGGGAGAAGAGCCTTGGTGAGAGAGGTAAAGAAGAACCCCAAAGATCACTGTGGCTGAGCTCCAGAGATGCAGTAGGGAGATGGGAGAAAGTTCCACAAATTCAACTATCACTGCAACCCTCAACCAGTTGGGGCTTTATGGCAGAGTGTGAGGCCAGAAACCTCTGCTCAGTGCAAGACATATGAAGGCCTGCATACAGTTTGCAAAAAAACACATGAAGGACTCCCAGACTATGAGAAATAAGATCCTCTGGTCTGATGAGATGAAAATTGAACTTTTTGGTGTTAATTGTAAACAGTATTAACATGGGACTCGACGCCGCGGCTCGCCGTGGCTGTCCCCCTGCGCTTACGTGGTCCGGCACGGGTGCCGCGGCTACCCGCAGACCTTGCCCTTCTGCTCCTGCCCAGGAAACCCCATACTCACCAGTCCCCACTCCTGTGTCTGGCTCCGACGGCCACCGCACGCGACGGCTGGTCGGGATTTAAAGGGATAGCGCACCGGTAATTGACCATCGCTGGCCGCTGACCCTATTTAGTGTGCACGCCTCCTACACTCACTGCCAGTTCGTTGGTGTATGTTGGAGTGCCTAGTCTGTATTCAGAAGTCCGTCTTGCCTACCCGTGTACCAGTCCACCTGCTTACGTTTCCTGACCTTGCCTGTTTGCCACCTGCCCTGACCTTCTGCCTGTCTCTGACCACGAACCTCTGCCGCCCGTCCTGACCTCCTGCCTGTCCCCGACTACGTCTCTGGATCCTGATTTTGGACCACGCATTACCCCGGCCGCCGCCGCAAGCAAGTCATGTCAGGGGTAGCGACATGGTAGCCTCACGCCGCAGCAAGTCCATCCCACTTTGCGGCGGGCTCTGGTGAACACCGGGGGCTACTTAGACTCTGCTCCGTGGCGTGGCTTAACTATCATCGCTTGCGGTGGTCCAGCGAATCCACCTCCGCATTACAAGTATGTGTGGAGAAAGGCAGGCACTGCTCATTACCTGCCCAATACAATCCCAACAGTGAAATATGGTGGTGGCAGCATCATGCTATGGGGGTGTTTTTCAGCTGCAGGGACAGGACGACTGGTTGCAATTGAAGGAAAGATAAATGCGGCCAAGTACAGAGATATCCTGGATGAAAACCTCTTCCAGACGCTCTGGACCTCAGACTGGGCCGAAGGTTCTTCTTCCATCAAGACAATGACCCTAAGCACACAGCTAAATTAACAAAGCAGTAGCTTCAGAACAACTCTGTGCCCCTTCTTGACTGGCCCAGCCAGAGCCCTGACCTAAACCCAATTGAGCATCTCTGGAGAGACTTGAAAATGGCGTCCACCAACATTCACCATCCAACCTGAGGGAACTGGAGAGGATCTGCAGGAAGAATGGCAGATGATCCCCAAATCCAGGTGAGAAAAACTTGTTGCATCATTCCCAAAAAGACTTATGGCTGTAGTAGCTCAAAGGTGCTTCTACTCAATACTGAGCAAAGGGTCTAAATACTTAAGACCATGTGATATTTAAATTTTTCTTGTTCAATAAATTTTAAAAAATATCTACATTTCTGTTTTTTTCCTTCCAAGATGGGGGGGGGGGGACTAATGAGAAAAAATATGAACTTTTTTGATCTTACCAAATGGCTGCAATGAAAAAAAAGAGTAAAAATTTTAAAAGGGTCTGAATACTTTCCGTACCAATTGTACAAAGTAAAAGTAAAACCCAATGACATGTATTTGAGAAAGTCTTTCATCGACTATACATTTTTTTGTGTTTGCGTGGTGGCAATAGGTAATATTTAAAACAGTACAATTGCTTGTTTGGCAATCATCTCTTGAACTCAGCAGCATCTCTCTCCAACAGGCCTGCTACATAACTCAGTCACAATCTTAGCATACAGTTGTCCCTGACTGAAAAACTGATTACATTCCCTTCCCTGATTGCAGCATAAAGTATTTATATAATCAAATATAATTTATCCACCTATGTTGATGTTGTAGGTTACATGTTTAAGTGTAAATTGAGATGAAATAAAACAAGATTCGCCACACCAGGCATTGCTATATTTTGGTGATCTGAAGAGAGTGATATTGTATCTAGGCAAGAGGGTTATACATGCCAGGTCTGCTTTATAGTTTCAGCCAGCCCTGTTCCTGTACCTACATGACCCTTCTGTGTCTAGACTCTCCATCACCACTAGTGTTTTTTTCTGGCTAGCCAGGCTGTGAGAGGAAGACTAGAAATCCAGCTGCAGAACATTCACACTGGGCAGGAGAGACAATTTATCTCCCTGTCCTGAGAGATGTTAAGCCTAAAAAACAGTCCTGGTTTGAACTAATCAATAATTCAATGTGCCCAGTCTTTTAACCCTTGTGACCAGGGCTCTCACTGCATATAGTCCCATGACTTGCAATCAAGGTCTTATGTGCACATCAGTGGTCCTTGCTTAGAGCTTAGAATCGATTTGTGAAGTCGGAGAGGCCAGTCTCTATTTCGACACAGGCTGACACAGAGAGAGCTGAGAAGAGAGAACGATGACAGCGATCAGGGGAAACAGTGTGTGCTGACAGCCCACAGAGAAGGTTGGGCATGAGTATGTGCTATTAGTGGGGTACGAACAGACACTATGCTTGGCCAGAGAAGGAAGCTCTCAGCCCTATGGCATGTCGCAATAGATGGGCTCATCACAAGCTTGTATGCCCAAACTTTGCTTAGTTACTGTTGTTCCACCATTACAACCTTCAAAAAAGTACAAACGAGAAGATCACTTTCTAAGCCACCAGGTTTCTCAATTTTACAAATTCTTCAGTGTATGCCAATAGGCACAGAATCAGAAAAACACAAATCATTGAAAATTGTCCTAACTTCTCCCCAAGACCCTGAACTTTACTTTATTTGAAATACTGTTACTTCTCAGTCATGTAAAGATTTGTCTGTTAATCCCATAGTGAAGGACACAGCTACACGTAAGGGATTAATCTGAGTATCTCAATACATAAAGTATACAGCCAACAGGAGCCACATCACGCTTAGCAGACAGCTGGGGCAGGTTAAGCTGTTGCTGCTTTCAGTCTTCTCCTGCTCCATAATACACAAGAATACATCTTATATTTCTTCTAATGTAATAACATCCAGCAAGAACTAAGATAGTAGTAAATTTTACCTCTCTTTACCTACTGAAAATATAGGGCCTCATGAATGAAAACTGTTGAGGGCTAACACTTTCTTTGTTGCTCATAGTAACTATTGGTGAGCAAACAGTAAAAAGTTCTAGTCCGATTAGAACCTCGAACTTTTGTGAGTTCGGTTCGAAATTCGAACTCAAACCCCGTTAAAGTCTAATGGAGAAGATGTTATGGTTCATTTTTAAACCTATACAGGTGAGCAGAAGCTGGAATTAAAGTCCATAACAGTAAACTGGATAAGTGGAACAACTTAGTGAAAAAAATTAGAGTGTCAGACAAAAATTGAGAGGCTAAAACACTTCATTCCTTTCAATGGCTAACTGAAAAGACAAGCTGCTACGGGGCCCTGCATCCTGAGAGCGTCCAAAAGCCCCTTTGACACATAGGAGATTTGGAGACGGTGTGTTATACAATTACTGAGCCCCCAAAACTGCAAAAACAGAACTTTTGGGCAGTTCGAGTATGATTTAGCAAATCCAAGCACTCTGTATGATATATATCCATGTATATGAGAGTTAGGCATTATGTGAGTCTGCAAATGTCACCAAATAACTTCTGGGTGTGAAAAAGATGCAGCCAGCAATAACAAACTCCCTAACTATTGATGCCTATGGAGAGGAAAATGCTATCTAAGAGCAGTCTGTACAGTACAGACAGTGATCTGAAAATGGCATTCACAAGGCAATACAGTGAAATATATATAACATGGTCATGTGATTTTAGCAGCCAATGAGAGCCCTACACCTCAGCGATGACGTTTTTGACATTTCTCTTGCTCTGCACTGATTGGATGGCCGCCAAAAGTGCAGAAAGGTGATTGGATGGCCACCAAAAGTGCAGAAAGTCGCTGAAAATGAAACTGAAAATGGCGTGTCGAACTAGAACTTTACTTGAACGAACAGTAAAATGTTCGGTTCGGTTCGAGTTCTAAAAATTTGAGAAGTTCTACTAGAACTTAACTTTTCTAGAACAGTTCGGTCAACACTAATAGTAAACAATCAGAACTCCCCTTTCATTTTTTCTGAGCACAATTTGAAATTAAAGGGGAACCCTGATTGGTTGCTATGGGCAACAAAGGAAGTCTTACACATAGACAGGTTTCATACATGTGGCCCATAGTCTATTATTTCATAGTGGACTCTTCCAGTTTAGAAGAAGGGAGTCTCACAGAGCTGTCAAAACAGTGATTTATCATTGCTTCCTGTGAAGAGCCTGACTTCAGCAGAGTATGCCTTTCTTAAAGGATGAGAGCTTTATTACTAAATCAGTCTGGAATTGTTTAATATTTTAATCTTATACAATATATTTGAGAAAGGATTTATTTTTTTATTGAGGTTTCTGTGGAAATTATGAAGTAATAAATCCTCTTTAAGGGGCACATAGAGCTACCTCTAGGAGTCTTGGTTACTTGATTTTAAGGTTCTTAAACAATTCCATATACATAAAGGTCAAATGCTGAAATCTGTTTATTTCCCCTCCTAGAACCTGCTGTACTTTGGGCACCCAAGTCTATAACAAATATTAATTTTATGCTGTTAACAAAAAGTAAATTGGAAAAACAAAGGAAGACGAATCTCATCAATTATAAAGTAACAGTCTATAGTCTTTTTGGTCCAAGATAAACTGACCATAAGCTTTTGTAGTATCTAAGTTCCAATTCTGTCTAAAACAAGAAGGCTTTTAATTAACTGATAGGAAGGATTAGATATTTCTCCCTACCGTGGAATGCAAATGATTTCACTTGATAGATATTGGAGCACCTCTAGAAAGTAGAGTTGTCTTGTAGGCAATTTCACACAATCTGATGCATTCATTTTATGCACTGACAAAACTGAAGCTGCATTACACTCATGCTTGATATGTTCTTTTTTCAGATATCCAATTGATTTTGATATCTCCTGTCTCATTAAAGCGCCTTGCATTGAAAGCTCTAGCAATTACAGTGGCACGTGGGTTGTCTTGCTATGTAGGCAGCAGGGGATGGCTTGCCCGTAGCAGATTCCATTTTGACACAAGCTGAGAGTTAAGTGTGAACTCAATGCTGTGTTTACCTCTCCTTACAGAGCAGCCTGTCTGCTTTAATTATTGCACACATCACCAGATGGTATAATAGGAAGGGACAAATGTAAGATAAGTCTGAATTCTTATTACAGCATCAGGATAGGAGATAAGCAATCCAATGTCTTCACCTTGCTTGACTTGTAATGTTTGGGTACTGGTTGTCTGCTTCATTTCATTTAAAACTAGCTGCAATCCTTTTAGTAGAAATATGTGATTCATAATATAGATATACTTCTGTATATAATGCATGCTACATCTTATTAGAAATTATGCTAAGAAATGCTTCCTGGTTCAGTAGTAACATTTATTCTTATTTTTTAGAATATTAAAGGACTGTTTATTCTTTGGACAAAAAATAAATAAAAGATCTCTTAGCAATAAACTAATTACAAAGTATACCCTTGCTGGGACATCCAGCAATCAGTTGTTGACTGTTAAATGGGTTTTATTATCTCACACATTGATGGCATATTGGTAGGATATGTCCTGGAGGTGGGAGCCGTAACTATTTTGCGAACAGGCCAACCGCTCAGCTGTTCTCGGAACTCTCATTTCAGTGAATTAAGCGTAACCACTGAAGCGCGGCCACTTCTCCATTCTGATTTGGAGTTTTGGGGACCTGCTCTCGCGTTAGGTGAAGGTCTCAGAGTTAGGACCTGCACCTATTTCACATTGAGGACATAGCCTATGAGGCTCGGACTGGCCCACCAGGGAGTCGGGGAATTCCCCGGTGGGCCCAGAGCTCCGTCATGTGTCACATTTCCAAATATAAGACAAGTGGCTAGATGTCAGTTCATCTTGTCGCTTGACTTCACTGTGTGAACAGCGCAGTAGTCTCCTCCCCCACTTGTCCCTGCCTTCTGACATTCTCAACAGGCGGCCAGTGAGGATGTTTTCCCTGCCTGACTCTGCAGTGCTGCGGCTCAAGCGTTTGAGAGACACTGAGGAAGAGCCTTAGCAAGGATAGCAAAAATGTTGTTAGGTGGTTCAGTTTCACGGTGCCTCAGTCAGCAGTGCCAGTCCTCTTAGCTGCCTGTGTCCATTGCTTCTCCCTGTGCCACTAAAGCATAATGGGGAAACCTGGATCGTGGCTTACTTGCAGCACTGTTGTAAATAAAGAGGAGGTGTGTGATGAACTCTTGTTTTCAATTCATGGGCCCACCAAGCATTTTGAGTTACCATACTACAGTCAAGGGCCCTGGCTGGCCGAAATCTGGTACAGACCCAGCCATAAGGATATACAGTGATCCCTCACTTATTGCGGGAGTTGTGTTCCAGAGACCCCCACGATAGGTGAAAGTCCACAAAGTAGCCGCATTACATTTATTTTTATTATTTTTATATATTTTAAGGCTTTGTAAACCTTTTCCACACTCTTATTAGCACTTTATATGCTTTACACTCATAACATATAAAATTCTATATGGGTACTCACCAGTGAAGTATACTGCAGCTTGAATGATGAAGATCATGAAGAGCATTACAGCTCTTCTGAAGGCACCTCTTCATCGGGCTCTTCATTGGGCACTTTATCGGGCTCTTCATTGGCGCTTCATCGCGCTCTTTATCGGGTACTTCATCGGGCACTTCATCATGCTTTTTATCGGGTTCTTCAACACGCTCTTCATCGGGCTCTTCATCAGGTATTGCAGTATCTTCCCCCGGGCCATAACTTCTATTTCTGCTAAAGGTGTAACTGATCTATTTGTCCTAGTGATGAACATAGTTATGGGCAGTTGCTGGCGCTGCTTTTTCTTCTGAGTGAGAAGATTTTTATAAACTGATATGTCACTCTCAATGATATTGACAAAGTGCAATGAACAAAACATCTGGGGGTCCCATTCTTCAGCAGCATTCTGACCATGCTTGCAAGACGATTGAGTGTTAGACCAACCTCCTCCTCTTCTCCAATCTGTTCATCTTGTTCATCGTCCTCTTCTTCAGTTGCTAACTTCGTTATCTCTGTCAGGTCTTCGTCTGTCAATGGCTGTGAGTGAACATCAATCAGGTCATTCACATCATCAGGAGTCATATCAATTAAGCCATCTCCTACCAGTAGTTTTGCCAGCTTCACAGCCTTAGTTACTGCAGAGTGATGGATTTCAGCAGGAGAGAAACCCTTGAAATCGTGGATGACTTCTGGCCACAAATTTTTCCAGATGGCATTTACTGTTTGACTTTTCATTTCCTTTATGGCCTTTTGAATATTTACAAGACATGATGCAATATTGTAGTCAAACCAGTATGCCTTTAGCATGAAGTTTTCATCCGAGTCCATAGCGTCAACCAGGTGTTGCAGGACATTTCACATGTAGAGCGCTTTAAAAGCACGACTCACTCCCTGGTCCATGGGCTGGATGAGCGACGTGGTGTTCGGTGGCAAGAACTCTATCTGGACACCATTAAATGACAGATCAACAGCATGGCCTCCAGCAGTGTCCATGATCAGAAGCACTTTGAACTCCAGGTTTTCTCTGCAAGGTAAAGATTAAACTCTGGGATAAAGCACTGGTAGAACCAATCAGCCGTGAGGAGTTTCATCATCCAGGTCTTGGGGTTGTGCATCCAGTACTGTACACAAGCAACACATTCTTATTTTTGTTTTTTAGGGCCTTTGGGTTTTTGGACTTATCATAAAGCCCGCAGCATTCCCACACATGATGAGAGTTACTCGATCTTTCTGGGCCTTAAATTCAATGGCTCTGGCTTCGTCCTTCATTATAAAAGTGTGAGATGGCATCCGTTTCCAAAATAAGCCCGTCTCATCCATGTTAAACACTTGTTCAAGCTTATAGCCCCCTTCCTCGATGAAGGATTTGAAGGTGTCATTCACATACTCCTCGGCTCCAGCTTTATCTGCAGAAGCAGCATCTCCATGCAGAGAAACGCTCTTGAGTCCAAAGCGTCTCTGATATTTCTCAAACCAACCCTTGCTGGCAATGAATGGGATTTGTCTAGTGGGAGAAGCACTTGATGGTCCTGCTTCTGTGCTGTTGTCCTCATCTTCATCATTGTCACCATCAGGAACATCCGTGCTTGCCGTGAAAATATCATAAAGTGTCTTGGCCTTTGACCGGATGGTGTTGGTATCCAGCGAGATATTCTTCTTCCTGCACTCATTTATCCACAGGGTCAATGCAGATACCATCCTCACAATGATCTTATTACGGGATGTGACCACCCTCTTTGAAGTCTTGTTAAAGGTCATTGTTGCTGTAAACCTAATATTCTTCTCATTTTTTTTTCATGTAGCAAACAGTAGATTGGTTTATCCCATAATGGCGGCCTACAGCAGAGTAGCTTTTGTGTCATCTGGTTCGTCGGTTCAATGCCAGAAGCCTTAGAAGGCAGAGAACGTTTGGATGGCATCATAGGGCTCATTTTGCAAAAAATTTCTGATCACCGCTACACATAGCAATCAGATGTCGATGCTGAACATTTGAGCACAACAGACAGACCGATGCTAAAGTCAGTGAACCAATCAGCGCTCAGGATATAGAACACAGTGTGGTGATTGGTCGGTTTCCATAAAGCAAAATCCCACAATTTACTGAAAAATCCGCGATACAGTATAAGATCCAGATAGATGTATTATCCGTGATGCAGTGAAGGCCGCGATAAATGAACCGGGCTGTATACTTACCTATCTACAAGGTGCTATTTAACTACAGAGGGCTCTATACCTATCTAACTACAGAGGGCATATATACCTACCTATTTACAGGGGGCTGCGTACCTACCTAAAGGGGACATATGTAGCTACATATCTACAGGGGGCATTTATACCTGCCATCTACATAGGGCTGTATGTGAGACTGATGTGTGAGACAGACTGATATGTCAGAGAGACATATATGTGACTCACTTGCTATTACATACTGCACAATACATTTCTGTTTTTAAGAGACCTTAAAATTAACTGATAATATTTTCATGTACTTTAGCTGTGGGGTGGGATCCAAGATGAACTCCCCGGTGGCCTCCCAGCTCAACACTGTATCCTATTAACATAAGAAAAGAGAAGGTGGCACAACATGGTATGCTGACTACCCTTTTTTATGAAAATTCTTTGTGTTGGCAAAGTAGTAAAAAGTACCACCGGTATCTGGCACCCATTTTAAGAGAGTGTGATTCTAAACAAGCCTTATTATATCCTATTGATATGTCACCAACGTGGGAAATGATAAAAGCCCTTTAAGAAACTTGACAGTGAATGTTTCATTTCCATTCAGTGCCACTACAGGGGAAAATAAGCATTACACTGCGCATTCATAGCAATGGGCTGACTGTGCAGGGCAGAGCAAGTCTTCCAGAGCAAAAGACAATCTTCAAAACCACTTTCCATTTTGCCCTAGAAATAAACATCCTGAGACTCTGCTCTACCACCTCAGAATTCCCAAAGAATGCACCATTTGTTAAAATGAGATTTCTAAACTGAGTAATCCGTTTAAATGGACACTCCCATTGAAATCTGCTTTTACTCAGAGTTTAGGTGCCCACCTTATTCCTACTTACATAGGAATATTTACCTGAGCAGCTCTGCCTGTTCTGATGCTTATTTCCAAAGGTGGAACTCCCACTTAACACAGATTGATAGTCCATTCTAAGAATAGGCCATCAATGTTAAAATCCTGGGACACTAATATTACATTATTGTAAATAAGAAGCATAAAAAATGTATGAAACACATCTATGTTGACAGAAGCCCTGTACAAAAAAAGTTTGTGAGTGCTCTTTTAACTATTGTTAAAAAGTGACAAAAGTGTCAAAAGTGACTACGCCCCTCCCATTTTTGTAAATATTGTATTATATCTTTTCATGGGACAACACTGAAGATCTGACACTTTGATACAATGTAAAGTAGTCAGTGTACAGCTTGTATAACAGTGTAAATTTGGTGTGCCCTCAAAATAACTCCACACACAGCCATCAATGTCTAAACTACTGGAAACAAAAGTGAGTACACCCCTAAGTGAAAATGGACAAATTGTGCCCAAAGTGTCAATATTTTTTGTGTCCACCATTATTTTGCAGCACTGCCTTAACTGTCTTGGACATGAAGTCCACTAGAGCTTCACAGGTTGCAGCCATTGGAATTCTCATCCACTTCTCCATGACGATATTACGGAGCTGGTGGATGTTAGAGACCTTTCACTCCTTCACCTTCCATTTCAGGATTCCGCAAAAATACTCAATAGGGTTTAGATCTGGATATCAAAATGTATTATGGTAAAGGAGCTGAGAAGCTCAAGCGCCCTCTATTGGATGTAACAAAGTCTCAATTTGCTTCTGATACACTGAATCTTTAAGAAGCAAAAGATATATTAGCCAAGGGAGACATCCTTGGCCAATCCAGCAAATTTACCCTCATTTTCTTTAGCAAGGTAGTGGTCATCACGGAGGTATATTTGGGTTCGTTATCATGTTGGAATACTGCCCTGTGGTCCAGTTTCTGAAGGGAGGGGATCATGCTCTGCTTCAGTAAGTCACAATACATGTTGGCAATCATTGTTCTCTCAATGAACTGTGGCTCCCCACAGCCGGGAGAACTATGTAGCCCTGGAACCATGACACTCCCATCACCATGCTTCACTGTAGGAAAGACACACTTGTCTTTGTACTTCTCACCTATTGCCACTACACACGCTTGACACCATCTGAACAAAATAAGTTTATCTTGGTCTCATTAAATGACAGCACATTGTTTCAGTAATCCATGTCCTTATTCTGCTTGCCTTCAGCAAACTGCTTGCAGGCTTTCTTGTTCATCATTTTTAGAAGAGGCTTCCTTGAAAGACGACAGCCATGCAGTCCAATAAGATGAAGTGTTCTGCAAATGGTCTGAGCAATGACAGGCTCACCCCTCACCCCTTCAACCTCTGCAGCAATGCCAGCAGAACTCATACATCTATTTTCAAAAGACAATCTCTGGATATGATGCTGAGCATATGCACTCATCTTCTTTGTTTGACCATGGTGAGACCTGTTTTGAGTGGAACCTTATTAATCCGCTGTATGGTCTTGGCCACCATGCTGCAGCTCAGTTTTAGGCTGTTGGCAATCTTCTTCTCCATCTTTATGAAGAGCAACAATTCCTTTTTTCAGATCCTCAGATCCTTTGCCATGAGAGGCCATGTTGAACTTCCAGTGACCAGTATGAGAGAGTGTGAGAGCGATAAGACCAAATTTAACACATCTGCTCCCCATTCACACTTGAGACCTTGTAACACTAATAACTCACATGAAACAGTGGAGAGAAAATGGCCTTTTCACTTTGAGTTGTACTCACTTTTGTTGCCAGCAGTTTACACATTGATGATTGTATGTTGAGTTTTTTTTGAGGGTTCACCAAATATACACTGGAATACAAGCTGTACACCAACTACTTTACATTGTATCAAAATTTCATATCTTCAGTGTTGTCCCATGAAATGGTATAATACAATGTTTACAGGGTGTGTGAGAGGCGTACTCAGTTTTGTTAGATACCTTATATGGCAATTTTCTAAGTTTGTTACTTTTAAATTATGGTTATACAGTTACCAAATAACACCACTGTGCAAGGAATAGGTATCCCCATACTTCTGACTGCCTGGGGTCCCTGTGCTCGTAGGGCCCCTGGGCAACTGCCTAGTGTGTGCAATGGATAAGGCAGTCCTGCTTTTGAAGAAGAACATAGTATATACTGGAGCAGGTCCCAGTATATAGCCTGTGAAAAACAATCTCCATATAAGTGTGTGCACCATATTCTGCCGATGGCACCACCATTGTTTTTTCCCACCACGTTTTCATATGAAATGTTTAGCATATTAGTTACATTATGTCGAACTTGTAAGCCATCTTTTTCTTACACTGAAGTACATTTTGGAGGTGTCGAAAAAGGTCCCAAACTCCATTTTTTGCAATTATGTGTGCAGTTTTGACAGAAAACTAGTGTAATTGCATCAATAAATCTGTCCTGTAGGATGCTGAATCTTTAAGAAAAAAAAACTGTCAAGGATAATGCAAGTTTTATTTTAATTAAATCGATGAGATATGTTCTTCCTGCAGAGAAAGACATGCAAATGTAAATATAACAATATGATTTTTTAATTCTTTTTGTGATTGGTTGAGAATCAAAAGGAAGATTAAACAAAGGAAGTAAAATGAAATATCTCATTGCGGCATAAAACCATTATCAATGAACAAAAGGAAACTCAATATTGCATGAAGCAGCATATTAATACCAAATTAATACAAATCCCTGTGCAATGGTGTAAAACAATGCCATGAATGTTAACAGGATTGAACAATGAGGCATGTTCTCATTATGTATACTGATCAGCCTATATGACGTATACAAAGGACAGACAATTAACTGCAGCAATATTAACGATAGGATCAGGTTAATTAGTATTGATGCTAATAAAGTTCTTTACTGAAGTTTGGATATCTTTACATGGGATAATTACATGCAAAATATTCAAAGGTTGAATTTAAAAGAACAGTAATCCTACTTTATAAATGAATGATAAAGTAAACAGGAGATTAATTTACCCCTCTGCTGGATTTTCGGCTTGTTTTTGAAATAAGGTCTTGAGGAAATCTTGTAGAGAACAATAGAGGTTAATTTAGTGCTAATATCTTCTATTTTCTGCTGGCAAGTGGGGCTTAAAATAGGATTGGGCGTAAAGGGGTGTTTTCACCATGCTGTTTCGCATGGCCTGCTCTTCACTGGTAGTTTCAGGCTCACAATTTCTGTTTAAGCGGTTTTACAGTAGTGAATGACATTTCAGCTCTACTAATTTCTAGCTGAGCCTATTAAGCAGACATTGGTAATGGGGTGGTATTAACAGCAAGACCAAAGGCTACAGTGCTCTTAAGGGTTAAAGTTTGTCAGTAACATAGATTAACAAGTTCATGTGCTTCAAATAACACTCAGCATGGAATGGTCACTATGGTAGGGACAGGACTGCTGGAGCAGTCAAAACAGACAGAGGTGCTCAGCAACCTAAGGAAGCTTGTATACACAAGCAGGAGATACGATCTGCTCTAGTTCTGAAGAGACGCAAAATCAGAACAGCAATATGTTAGGTAATAGTTTTTATTTACCTTTGTCTATATTTTTAAAACTAATCAATGTGGTGTAAATATCCCTTTAATATTTGTTTTTCTCAAGAAAATCACTAAGGGGATGATTCCTCAACAAACATGATTCTTAAAAAAAATGAGGGGAAATGATAAAGCCCCTTGAAAATATTTCTTTTTTTTTATTGCAGAAAATCATATTAAGGGTATCAGCAGAGGAATTGTTGTAATATTTTTTACTTTTTTGTGTTTTTTATGTGTTTACGTGTTCCTTTTCTTCATGTTGGTACACTTTTATTATTATTATTTATTTTAAAGTGCCATTGATTCCCTGGGACTGTACATTCGAGGGGGATTACATACATAACATGAGTCTTCAAAGTACAATGGCGACAGTAAGTGACTAATAACTGGTACAGAGGGAGAGAGGACCTTGCCTGTGAAGACTTACAATCTACAAGGAAGGTGGAAAGAGACCGAAGTTGAGGGGCAGACATGTTTGTAGGGTGGTTTAGGGGCAACACGATTATGGTAGGTTGTAGGCTATCATGAAGAGAAGGGTTGTCAGGTTGCCTTTGAAAGTGGAGGAGAGTCTAATGTGTTGTGGTAATGAGTTCCAGAGTGTATAGGAAGCATGAGAGAAGTGTTGGAGACATTTGTAATAACATATAGGATAGGTAGGATTTATGACAACAGCAACATATATTCTTTTTAATGGCTATTATCTCTAATGTTCATGTAGGTGCTCTACCATACTTGAAATGCCTCAATCTATCATCTATCCACAAAAGAGACTTTCTAGGATGAGACTATAAGAGATACAGAAATGGCAGTCTCACCTGTACCATGGTGCCTCTGGGTGCCTTTCTGCTCATAGCCATACTGTAAGCGTGCTGGCCGACTAGATGATACGCCGAGCGCCGACCGAGACATCACGGGTGTGGGCGGATCCTCTGTCGTCTACGAGGCGAGGTGGTTAGATGGAGGACCACGCCAAGGGATGGAGTCAAAGGAGCCTGGTCTTGCCAGAGCCCGCTCGCCAATGCGGGATAGGACTGGCTGCGGGACCTACCAGGTCACTACCCCTGAAGTGGCTACCTGCGGTGACAGCCCGGAAGGTGCATGGACAGGAATCCATGCGGTGGTGTTCAGGAACACCAGGAACATGTACAACAGGTTACAGGAGGGTTAAACGTACACCATAGCACCCTCGGATTCGGCAGGAACTGGACGGAGTAACACATCAGGTTTCATAGACCAGGGACAACACTGCAGTGAAACGGAGAGAACTGACAGGACTGGAACACAGCAGGAAACAGGAGACACAGACAAGACGGACTGGACGGCCAGGAGCTCAGATGACAAAGACAACTGGGACCAGCATTCTCAGGGGTTAAAGGCTCCAACAGCAGACCTGAAGGATGGATGGGCAGGGCTTCAAGAATGTGGAAGCAGCTGGAACCACCAGCAACAAACTGCAATGAACTGAACCCAGAGCAGAGGCAGGAACTTTCTCTTATAGGCAGGGGTCAGAGGTAATGGGAAGTAGGACACGAGACAAGTAACCTATAAAAGACAGGAAATGGCAGAGCGCTGCGCCCCTAAGAGGAAACAGAGCCACACACAGGACCCTAGGAAGAAACAGAACAGGACAGGACAGGACAAGCACAGGAAGGCACAAACACGCCGCCCGCCCAAGGCAGGGACCGCGGCGTGGAACAGTGCAGTACCCCCCTCAAAAGCCCCCTCTCCCCCTCCTAAATCACAATCATGGCGTTCACACGGTCAGGGGCCCGCAACTTTACGGGGGCAACCCCAAAACCAATGGTACGGGCTGGACGACTAGCCAGTATAGGGAAAAAATAGATAAGGAAGTGCACGGGAGGAAACACAAACGGGGCACTTAGCCATAAGATGGGGGGTGAATACCAGGGACGAGACCGTATGCCAACGGGTACTCAGAAGGCCTCAGGGGGAGACCATAAGCCAGGGGACTCAGGAAGGTCAGGGCGAGAACCGTAAGCCACCGGGGACTCAGAAGGCTCAAGGGCGAGACCGTAAGCCACGAGGACTCAGATGGCTCAGGGCGAGACCGTAAGCAACCGGGGACTCAGAAGGCTCAGAGATGGAAAACGTAAGCCACCGGGGACTCAGAAGGCTCAGGGCTGGTCCGTAGCCACGGGGATCTCAGAAGGCTCCGGGCTGGACCAGTAAAGCCTCAGGGATCAGATGGTCAGGTGGACCCGGTAAGCCACGGGGACTCGAAAGGCGCCAGGGCCCCTGGGACCGTAAGCCACGGGGACTAGAAAGGCTCAGGGCTGGACCGTAAGCCAAGGGGGACTCAGATGGCTCAGGGCTGGACCGTTAGCCACGGGGACTCCAGACAAGGCCTCGCTCATGGGCTAGGTACAGTAAGCCACGGGGATCAGAAGGACGCTCTGGGTTGGACCATGAGCCTTGGCCAAAAGGGTGCTCTGGGGCTTGGACCCCATAGAGCTAGGACCCAAAAGGGTGCTCATGGGCTGGACCATGAGCTAGGCCAAACGGGTGCTCTGGGCTGGACCGTCGAGGCTAGGCCCAAACGGGTGCCTGGGCTAGACAATGAGCTAGAGCAAACGGGTGCTCTGGGCTGGACCATGAGCTAGGCCAAACGGTGCTCTGGGCTGGACCATGAGTAGGCCAAAGCGGGTGCTCTGGGCATGGACCCATGAGCTTAGGCACAAACGGGTGCTCTCTGGGCTGGACCATGAGCTAGGCCACGGGAGCAGACACTCTAGACGAGGGCAGGGTCACCCCAGAGGGATCCATGGTCAGTTCATACTGTAACGGTGCGGCGCCGACAGATGTACGCCGAAGCGCCGGCCCGCAGACATCCGGGTGTGGTCCTCTGTGATCACCGCAGGCGAGGTGGTAGCTGGAGGACCACGCCAGGGAGTGGAGTTTTAAGGAGGCCCCTGGTCTTCGCCAGAGCCCCCCGCAAAGCGGGATGGACTTGGCTGCGGGACCCCCAGGTCATACCTGACGTGGCTCCCTTGCGGTGACAGCCGGGGTGCAAGACGGAATCCATGCGGTGGGGGTACGGGAAAACACAGGAAACTGTAAAAGCAGGATACAGGAGGGTTAAATGTACACATAGCACCAAGGATACGGCAGGAACTGGCGGGTAAACACATCAGGTACAGCCCAGGAACACTGCAGGAACAGGAGAGCACATACAGGACAGGAACACAGCGGATACAGGAGACCCCAGACACGACGGACAGATGGCCAGGAGCTCAGATGACAAAGACACTGGACCAGCATCTCAGGGGTTAAAGGCTCCAACAGCAGACCTGAGATGCTGGAGGAGCTCAAGATGGGAAGCAGCTGGAAACACAGCAACAAACTTGAAATGAACTGCCCCAAGAGCAGAGGCAGGAACTTTCTCTTATAGGCAAGGGGTCAGAGGTAAAGAGAAAGTGGGACAGAGCAAGTCCCTTAAAAAGACAGGAAACTGCAGCGCGTGCGCCCTAAGAGGAACAGAGCACACACAGGACCAGGAGAGCAACAAAAACAGGACAGGACAGGAAAGGGCAAAAGGAAGGCAAACACGCCGACGGCCCAAGGCAGGGAACCGCGGCGTGAACCGTGACACATACACGACACAAGTATTATAAATGGCACATGATAGGTGGGTAAGCCCACTATGCATGCCAGATAATACATTGGGGCTTAGGTAATGCCTTTGGAGAATTTACTTAAAGCTTTTTTTTTCACCACAATGATAAACTTTAAAGAAAGAGAAATGAAGAGCATTACCAAAATACATTGCTATTTTGATTTTGCTTTGTCCAGGAGACAAAGATTTTATCTACTGCTAGTGTACACAAGTTTCTCTAGGTTACTAACCATATCTATCGACTTATTTTTATCTCTCATTGCTCTGAGCTGCCGTCAGTCAGTCCGACCATGGTGAATCACTCCCTGCTGAGTCTTATTTCTAGTAAATAGCATTGTTTAGCTAAGGTAATGACAAGTTTTAAGCAATAGAGCTCTATAGCCTTGCACATTGCTATTTACAAACCTCTAGCACTCCTGTCACTGAATCAGCTACCAATAGCAGAGCTGATATGCCAATCACTGCTGAAGAACCACACACAGCCTGACTATGAGGTGTGAGTCTGAAGCTGCCTGTAGCTCTGTTAAACTTCATGGTGAGAAAACCCCTTAAAAAGTATTGTCCAAATCATTTTTTACCAAAAAACTCACTGTAATTAAAAGTTTCGTGCCCTTTTCAGTTATGGCCACAGAGTAAGACAATGGTGATGTTCAATTAAGGTCTATAATCCACTGACCCTCAGGTTGTAATGTTATCCATTGCTAATCTGTTATGGGGAGGTAGTTGTGCAGCTCTTATAGTAGTAGATGCTTTGTCCTCCTGAATAGTGTAGAGCGATTATGTTGGCTATCGACATCGATCGATAGTTGATAGTCGGCCACCAGTAAGTTTTCGATAGTCGATAGTCGATCATCTCCGATGAC
>JAODAL010033553.1:0-45423 GCA_025379985.1 Phyllomedusa bahiana
CAGTGTTATTAGCAGAGCTTTGAATACCAGAACCAATATAAAATGCCAGTATATATATTGTGACGACTCACTCACATTTCAGCCGCCATTTTGGACCGCCTCTGGGGGTTTTGGCTCACGGAATCGCCGTCTTTGGTAAAACGGTATTGGCCACCACGCAAGCTTCAGGACACGTGGATTCTCTTTTACTGGCCTCAGCCAGCTTTATTAGACAGGACACAGAAAAAACAAATACTGCATAAACAAAAACCTCGGTCCGTTTCTGGCCACTAACTACGTGTTCATTGAGTCCCTCTCCTCAGGGTGGTGAACAGAGGACCTAACTCGTCCACTCAGTCTCACAAAAAACTCTCTCCACAGTCTCCCTTTGGGTCCCGGTTCTTCCAAGCGCCTCTGGGAGGACCAAAGCTCAGCTGCACTAGCTCCCTATGCTACCACTGCCAGGTAGCACCAACCACAGCCCTGATCACTGTAGTAGGAGGTCTTTTTATTGCTGTCAGGTACTGGCCAAACCACCAGACAGTGGAACATGGGGGACCTTGGAATGTAGGGTAACAGCCAGCTCAAGACCATGTCTGACAGCCTGTTCAGAGGAGCCAGACCTTAATGGCTGGATATCAGCCATACTACATACAGCTGTTTTTTTCAGCAGCCTAGTGTTGCTGACAGATAGCCCTTGGGCTCCCGCCCACAATACAAGGCCCTCCTTGGTGGCACATTTCTAGGAGGAAGATTTCTGACATTCGCCACCTAGTGGCAGCACATGTGACAGGCTTAGTGCACTGCACAATATATATATATTATTATTCTTATACGACAGGTATATATGGCTGCACTTTGACTACTGCTCCATCTTCTGATTTTCTGATATATGGGGATTATTACATTTTGGTTGGAAAACCACATTAAATGAAGTTGTTTCTTTTCTCTGGGGTTTGCTGCAGCATTCATAATTCTGTCAGATGCTCCTCAGCGCAGACTGCACACCGCTACTTTGTAAGAAGAGAAGCATTGCTGAGAATTTAGGTCTATCGCTAAGACAGTATTGTGCAGCCGAATATAAATATCCCATGGCAAATCTCTGCGACTGTGTTTCTTTTTCCTTTAAAGGGGTTTTGCCACGATGAAATGTTGACGTGGGATCCTCCAAAATGGGTTTTATTCCTTTTCTAAATATATGTGATTACCAAAAATAGGCAGGTCTGAGAGAGCTACAGCCTTCTTACATGCCCTTGGTTACTTCTCAAAGCGTTCTATTAGATACGGACCTGACCAACAGCTGCTGGTTCTGCTAGGCCGGCGGGCTTGGCAGATCAACACTATTCTTATCTGATGAGACTGAGATGCAGAAGTTTTAGAGCCACCGGGTAGATAATATGTTTTCTTTTTGTATACAGAACTAAAAGTAGTGTGTAGAGTTGATTAAGATCCTGCTTTATCTGATGGACAGAGAACGAAAGATAGCTTTCAAGCTGCTGATTGTAGAAGCTGTTGTCTTTTTGTACACAGAAGCCTCAAGTTATAGTTTGATGATTTGAGTGGAACAATTGTCAAGGATCCACCTTTGCATGCTTTGTGACTCTGGCTGCTGTGCGTGTATGTCTCTCTCAGCTCCGTTGTTGACGGTGACTGGCTGGAACCGCTGGACCACCGCCAATGCGGTTAGGTAGTATAAGCCACGACCAGGGAACTGGAGTCTAAGTAGCCCACGGTGTTTCGACAGGAGACCCGGGCCAAAGCGGGATGGACTTGCTGCGGCGTTGAGGCTACCAGGGTCGTTACCCATGACGTGACTTGCTTGCAGTGGCGGGCGGGTTTACTGGGTGTGGCTACTGATCGGTAATCCAAAGCCATAGTAAGGAAAGGCTAGAAGGTAAGGGCAGGGCGGCAGAGGTTCGTGGTCAGAGAGGACAGTCGGTCAGGGCAGTGACTGGCAAACATGCAAGGTCAGGATAACGTAGCGGAACGCGACTGGTACCGGATTAGCTATACGTGACACAAGGGACACTACTAACTCTCACTAAGGCAACCACCAACAAGTCTGGTCAAACAGGTTGACGGGTGTGCGGATTAAATTTTATGTTCGGAGGACCAGGCCCGGCAATAAGCCAATTAGACAGGGACACTGGCCCTTTAAATTTTTTTAAACCAAGCGTCGCGCGCTGCAGTGCTAGGGGTCGCGCGCGATTTGCGCCACGACGGCCGGGACAGACAGGAGCGCCCGTTCACCCGGGCGGGGCCAGCGTAAAGCGAGCCGCGTGGGGACGAGGGTGGCTCGTGGGTGACACGCAATAGCCCGGCGCCGACCGGGCCCTGGCAGGCAGGGAATACTGGCCGCAGGGGCAGCGGTGCCCTGCGGCGCCATGACAGTACCCACCCACCTTTAGGTCTCCCCCTTCTTTTTTTTGAACCTAGCCAGGAGATCTGGAGGACAGATTCCTTCCGGACTCCCTCACGAGAATGCTCCTCAGGCCGAACCCCTATCCAGTCGATGAGGAAAGAACCGCTTCACCCGCACTGTCTTCTTTGCGCAGACATCATCCTGGACCTCAAAGTGTCATCCGATTGCCGCAGGAGAAGCGAGACAGATTTATTAAGGAGAAGCGATTCAGCACCACAGGCTTGAGGAGGAGACATGGAGGCGGTTCGGGACACGCAGAGTGGGTGGAGGCAAGCGGCGCTTGTAGAGGAGAACCGGTGTAAGCGAGCGAAACACTGGTGAGAGTTACCACAAAAGGGCCCTAATTATTTAGGGCCCGCAACTTGTAAGCTGGGTACCTTGAAAATACGGATGTATTTGGCCGGATGCAGCACCCTATCACCTGGTCTCTAAATAAAGGGGGCAGGTCTCGGTACCTACGGCCTAATCCTTAGTACGAGAGGAAGCCTGAGCAGGGCCTGACGAGTGGGACCTGCCAGAGTGACTTGATGTCTTGTACTTGGGTCATCCCGGCAGAGGAACGTGACACGAAACGGCTATGGGGCGAAGAGGTGGGGCGTCGATGTAACCCAAACACAATAAAAAAAAGGGGGGCGGCCTTTAGCCAGAACTCCCGAGTCTAGGGAATTGTAAGAGAATTCCGCGCCTCAGGGGAGAAGGGTCAGACCATAATTATCTTGCCGGGCACGGACACAAAAATGTGCAGATAAGTGCCTTAATGATGTTGGTTGACCCTCTACACATGCCCGTTGGTCCTGAGCCGGTGGTTCGATAGACGAACAACGTTCAGCTGGAACCCGTAAATTGTGTACCAGACGTCCCGCCAGAACGCTTGGACGCACAGAACTGGACTCCCTATCAGAGGTGCACACATGTCGCGAGGGGAGACCATGTAACGAAAGTATGGTGGAAGAAGAGTGGGCTAGCTGGTGGGGGTGACGAGTGGTATAAGCCTGACAAGGGACAATAAGATGAGCATCTTGAAAAACCTGTCAATCCACCACCCAAATGACCGTGTTTCCGATGAGGCGGGCGGGTCAGTGAAAAGTCCATTTAGCAATAGGGTCCACGGCTTTCTAGGCACAGGGGACGAGGCAGAAGTAGACCGCGGGTTGAGGCGAGGGACTTGTTACGAGCACAAGAGGCAAGGCAGAGACAATGTCCCCGGAGTCTTGCATGAGAGGTGGGCAACAGATAGTATATGGTGATGAGTTGTACGGATTGTGAATCACAGGATGGCCCGACAGTTTGGGACGAATGTCCTCCCAATTTAAGCGATTTCTGGAGCCGCAAAGCAGACGTGGCGTAGGTCTTCCCCGGAGCCCCCACGGATCACCGGTACCTGTAGAAGGTTCACAGGAAGCAGCAGCCAGGAAGCCGTTCCGGAGGAATAATGTGCTGTGGGCGGACTCCAAGCACCTGTATCAGAGGATCTGGAGACGGTGAGCCGTCTGCACTGACAGTTTTTTTCAGCAGGTCGGAAGTGTTAGGAAGAAATTAAAACGAGAGAAAAGAAAAAGCTCGACGTCACCTGGCCTTGTCGCGGATTTCAAACGTGGCTGATTGCAGATAGAGATTTCTTGTGATCCAGTGTATATTTCGATGGGGTGTGAGAGGCCCCTTTCCAGAGGGTGGACGCTCCATTACTGTATAGGCCAATTTTATAGCAAGGAGTTCAACGGTCCCCAAATGGATGTAGTGCGCTCAGCTGGGGTGGAAGGTCTTGGAGAAGAACCCACAAGTTCGCAACTTTTCCCGTGGAGGTCTCTCTGAAGAAGAAACGCGCCGCACCAACTGAGGAGAGCATCGACTTCTAAGACAATACGGTGCGATGAGGGTACGGAACCGGACCGAGAACAGAGGCGGAAGCGAATGCGGCTTTAACGTTTTGTGAAGAGCCTTTGAGCTCGGGAGGCCAGGATTTTGGGGTCGGAAACCTTCTTGGGGAGGGCAAAACCAAGGGTGCCAACAGTGATGAGGATCTGAGGAATATAATTGCCTATTTAATAGTTGGGCAGAAGACTACAAACGCTGAATGGCCCGTAAGGGACAACTGGACGAGGCCACTTGCAGGACTGTGAGAGCTTGGTGGGGTCATCTGTAGCCTTGATCGGGACACGATGTAGCCCAAAAGGGCAGTGAGGTGCGTTCAACAGGACACTCTCTCCAGCTTGGCATAAAGTTGGTGACTCCGCGGAGACCCGTCTGAGCACTGGCATGACGTGACGTTGTAGGTGACGGGGGTTCTCAGGTCTGAGAATAGATGAGAAGTCATCCAGAGTAGACAATAACCACAAAACGTATCTAGGGGTCCGGAAAGTTCTCATTCACAAAGTTTTGGAATACTAGCCGGAGCGTTACAGAGACCAAATAGGCATGTCGTAGATTACTCGAAATGGCCATCCGGGTGTTAAAGGCTGTGTTTTCCACTCGTCCACCCTCTTGTATTTGGAATCAGATTGTAGGGCTCCACGGAGATCCCATTTAGAAAAGATTTTTGCGCCACGAAGGCAAGGTCAAAAAGCCCTCTAGGAGATCAAAGCTGGGGGTGTACTCGATTCTTGACTGTTATTTATTTTGTTTCAGGCCTTCCACGGTATATCGATACAGGGCCAAAAGGAGGGTCCCATCTTTCTTCTCGACTGAAGAAGAATCCGGGGCTCCCGATGGTGATGAAGAGACTTTATGAAGCCCTTGCGTAGCGGTTCTCTCCTGGATATGAGTCGCGTTCATAGCCTTTGTCTCCGGACGGAAACGCGGGGTAACTCTGCCTCGAGGTGGAGTAGTCCCTGGCTGCAGATCAATAGGCAATCGAAGGGCGCGTGTGCGGAGGCAAAGATTCGGCCTGTTTTTCGGAGGAGGAAAACTCATCAGCAGATAGTCATGGGTAGGTAGCAGGCAGACCTGGCAGAGAACTTCGTAGGTTTGGTAAACGGCAATTGAAGGAAGGGGGGCAGGACTGCCCCGAAGGCATCGTGAGTGACATGCCCGGACCCCCAACGAAAATCTCGCCTGTGTACCAATTCTGGGTCGGAAGCATGCTCTTGCAACCAGGGGAGGCGCAGGGGATCTTCAGAGGGAACACGAGGCAGAGTACAAAAAATTCTTAGATTCCTGATGTATCGCCCCAACCTGCAGATGAGGGGCAGCAGTGCTAGAACCGAATGGCATCTTGAGCATTCGCCTCGACTGAAGGAGGACACGAACAAGGGTTTCTGCAGGGAGGTCACTCTGGAAGCCGGTACTGAGACACCAGTGCTTGGCTATTGAGGTTACCGAGCGGACCCAGAGTCCAGGGAAGGCGGTGGTCTGGAGAAGGTGCTGCTCCGGCGAGGTTCCGCAGAAAGAACGAAATGGGTCAGACGGGGACGAGGTCGGACTGACACTAGGGTTGCCTCTCCATTCGAGTCCTAGGTGGGAAGTTCGCCCGGGGCGCTCCGGGACAGTCTCCAATGAAGTGACCGGAAACCGCGCCGCTGTAGAAGCACAACTTCCTGAGACGTCGCTGCTGAGCGTTTCCTCCTGGGTCAGATGTTGCCCTTTCTACCTGTCATTAGATTGGTCCTCTCAAGAACCGTTGGCGGAGGAAGTGGAGGGCCTGTTGGAAGTCAGGAGCTAAGCGAAGGTTAGAGAGAGTGGTCGGTGGACTCGCGGTTGGGAGCACGGAAGCCTCCTGTTGTCTGCTCGGCGAAACGGATATCGATCCGGAGTGGCCAAGTCCGAATCAGTTCGTCCAAGGAGGTAGGCAGGTCGGCGATCCCGCGAGCTAGTCCTTAATACGTCCCGAAAGGCCTTGCCAAGAAATGTAGCACAAGTGCCTGTTGTTCCAGGCTAGTTCCTAGGCTAGAGTGCGGTGGAACTGCACAGAGTAGTGTCCCACCAGTGGAGTCGCCCTGTCGGAGGACGGGGAAGCTCAGTGCTGCGGCAGCTGAGGAGGTGCGGACCGGGTTCATCCAAAGGGACAGTCCGGACCCATGGAGGAAGGCTTGCAAGTTAGCAGTTAGCGGGTTCCTCGGTCCCACAGACGGAGTGCCAGGCAGAGCTTTAGTTACGGAGGCTAATTAATAAAGGCGACTTTAGCCCGCTCAGTGGGTAATTGATGTCCCAGTCATCTCGATTGGTGTTATAGAACACTGATGATGAACCTTCTGCATTCTTGGGTGTTCCATCTATAGCATAGACCGGGGGAGCGGCCAGATGACAGAGAAGGTCCGGGGGTGAAAGAGCAGGAGGAGCTGAGGCCTTGCAGGAGCAAATGGTGCAGGTGGGACGTGGAAGCGGCCTAACGGCAGGAGGTAGGCACGAGCCGCAAGGTTTCTGCATCATGGCCTGCAGCAGCTGGTCGATGCGGCCTGACTCTGCTGGGCGACGGCTGGCGTACGTCCGGGATGTTCGGGCCAGAGGTGACACCTGGCGGAATCCATGGCCAGAATTGTACTGTGACGGTACGGTGGATCCGCTTGGACCATCGCAAGCGGTGGTAGTTAAAGCCACGCCAGGAACGGAGTCTAAGTAGCCCCTGGTTTTCAACAGATGCCCCGCCGCAAAGCGGGATGATCTTGGCGCGGCGTGACGGGCTACAGAGGTCGTTACCCCTGACAGTGACATTGCTTGCCAAGTGGCGGCCGGGTGGTACTGTGTGGTACCAGGGATCGTATATCCAAAGCGTGTCTGGCAAACAGAGAAGGTCGGGCAGGGCAGAGGTTCGTGTCAGGACTGGAAGACACGGTCGGGCAGGCGGCAATACAGTACGCAAGGTCGGAAAACGTAGCGTGAAACGGACTGGTACTACGGATAAGCTCAATAAGGACACAAGGGAAACTACCAAAATCTCACCTAAGCACACCAACAATCTGGAAACCAGTGCCGGGGGCCGGAGTACATGTATATAGGACCAGCGCCGGCATTAAGCCAATTACAGGGACATGGCCCTTAAATTCTAAACAGCCGTCGCGGCAGCGCTACAGGGATAGCCTGAGCCCATGAAATTGCGCTCGGACGGCCGGGACAGACAGCGGAGCGGCCGTTCAACGGAGCGGGGCCAGGTAAGCGAGACGGGCCGTGGGGACGTGGGTGGACGCGGGTGACCGCACCATAGCCGCGCCGGCGGGCCCTGGCAGGCAGGAAACGGTCCGCAGGGGAGCGGTGCCGCGCGGCCGGCCATGACATTCCGCTGTGATTTGTTCCTACATTAGCTTATTAGGAAGATTAGCTCCTCCTGACAGTGCGAGTGTATGAGCCTGTTGTTTTGCTGTATTGGAATCACTCTAAGTACTGTTTAGTTATTTTCACTTAAAGTTTTGAGACGCTCCTTGGATTCTCACTCCTCACTGGGCCGCCCACCTCTCTCCACTGCAGCTTCATGACTCAGCGTGATTTGTTGACATTCTGTCTGTGCTAAGGACAGAGGTAAGAATCTTTCGTCTCGGCAAATCCCCTTTAATGACTAGACCCAGATCGCTGTTTAGTTATTTTTAGCATTGTTATAGTTCACACTTTTATCATGTTGTTATTTTGGCACTTTTTTTTGCTTTTATTAAAACTAAAAAGTTGCTAAAAATGTGTTGACTTTTTCTTTATCATGGCCTCCTCTATAAATTGCCTACAGTGTCCCTAAAAATCTGTACAAATAGCAAAGACTGACTTTCATCTTAAAGTATATGTTTAGGGTATTTGGGTGTAGGAGGGGCTAAACGTAGGATGTTTGCAAAAAGCAGTAAAGAGGACCTGTTTGTCTTAGTAAATACGTTTGTTCCCTGTGATATACCAGTTCTGGAGCCTCTTCTCTTATAATTCTGTGTTGTGCTGTTCCTCTGTTATTCCTTCTAGAAATATATTACTGAATCTGTCACATGGGTGTTACCATTCCAGTTTTCAAAGGGGCGTGTCCCTGCACACACTGAGCACAACAAAGAACCATATCTTGGGATACCTGGATCTATGTTAGATTCTGAGGTTCCTTCACAGCACTAAAATCTGTGCATCTGGGACAACTGGGTCTGATTTAAGGCAAACAGTGGAGCATGCTATGATTATTTTTAAAGGGGTTGTCTGCCTATTTATTTATTTTTTTAATACTATTGCCCATTAAAAATAAAAAAAAGTTACACTGACCTCTCCCCTTCCCTTGGACCCAGCTCTGCGCCGTCCCCACTCTCCGATTATCTGTTTTCTTCTTGTTTCTTCTGAATGGGGATGTCACTGCTCAGTGGTCACGTGACACTTTCTGATAATACCGTTTGGAAGTGGCTGTCTGAGCAGTGAAGCAGATTCAAGAATAAGGAGAGACATGAATGATTGGGTTTTTCACCCTATATCTTGTGCAAAATGCACAAAAGTGAGCCGGCTATGATGTCTAATGCGCCAAATGAATGTGTTAGGTGCACTGTTCATAAGAATCAACACTTTTTAATGCGCCTAACATGAGGGGGCGTTCTGGGGGTGGTCTGGGGGCGTCACACAACACACGTAATGTTAGATACATATATGAATGTGGTTCAGCAAAACTAGGCGCATTACTGCTCGGACAGGCAGACCTATTCCAATGGGATCTGCCTGAGCCTGAAGAATCGGAGTGGAGCTAGATTTGCTGTTAGGGCAAAAAATGTCCAATATTTCTCAACTTTCACCAGTACAATAATAAAAAGTAATTTATGATAATTATCAAACTATATAAAATTAAATTATTTAAATGTAATAAAAAATGTGATCATATAAAATGATTATAAAAATATATAATATCCCCCAAAATATAAAAATATCTACTATAAATTCTATTTAAAATTAATAGAATCTAAAACAGATTTTGCATTAAATAACCCACTGACGATGTTGTTCAGATTTTTATATTTTTAATTAATGACATTTATTTGTGCTGCTCTCACCCTTTACTCTACATACAGCAAGAGTCAACTTATCACTGCAAAATAATTTTCCAACTAAAATTTTACTTTTATTAGATATACTTTAAAAATAAATAACCAATCCCCTATGCCAGATGACAGGCTAATACAAAATTATGTAGATAATGAAAGGGATCTAAATAACAAGGGAAACAAAAATTCCCAGGGTCATCGCCCTGAAAAGAGCAGCTCCGCTATAATACAGACTACCTCTTAAAATACAAATTATCCCTTATACATCAGACAACTCCAACATATGAATACAATATTTTAAGGTGCATGAAAAATAATTCCCCCTCAAACGAGGGTTTATCAGGGGTAATGAACAATAAGCAATAAGACAAGTAAAACTAGATAATGAAATCAAGGATAATAGAATACTTATCTATTGCCAAAGATAGCATATGGTGACGCTTGCCAAGTACAAGTTAACAATCATGGCATCCGGCGCCCGTGACAAAGGAGCAATACAGAAAATACAGCAAGAGCCAGCACAGCACAGGTATTGATGGGACCTGTGGTCCACCAAGCAAGATCAGTTCCATAGTTTCTAGTCATTGACATGCTATTCTAATGACCTTTCTGTTATTTGCAGCCTATCTGTAGCCTTTATACATGTTTGCCGCATTAATTATGCGCCTAAGTTCCGTAATGCGCCAAACACACAGATGAGGCGCGATGAACTTTAGACGCCATTTATAATTGCACAAAAACCACTTTCATACATTCAGGCGCATTTGACACTGAAAGATAGATTCGAAAATGCACTTCTATGCGCCTAATTCCATACATTACGTGGAAATCCCTAAAGAAGCATTTATGCTATCTATCATACATGAAAAAACTTTGGACTCTGGGTTACATTTTTGTAAAAAGATTTTTAAGCTCCCAGACTTTCAAACGGACTCAAAATGGGGCATTTCCTATCCATCAAAACCTCTCAATCGAGCCAATAGCCTCTCGCTGGGTCAACCGCCTCCTATTCAGAAGAAAAAATAAAAAAAAACCCCCCCAAACCCTGTGTGTGTTGTACATGTAAAATTCATGTGTCCCGCAGCCCCCCAGTGGCACCCAGGTTTGCAAAACGTTTTTTCAAAAATTTTTTTGTGTGCAAAACTACTTTTATATTGGGTTACATTTTTTTAACCTATATGGGGAAAAAAGGGGTGTTTCCCCTTTGGGTTTCCTGCCCCCCCCACTCTCACAGGCTGTCATAAAAAGGGGCAGCTTGCAGGTTGGGTGTTTTTTATTTTTTCTCTCTGAAAATGGAGGTCGTTGACCTGAAGGCCTGATTGGGCTCGTTGAGAGGTAAAGTTGAAAAGGGACTGCCCGATTTAAATCACGTTGAAATCGTGGGCGCTTAAACATCTTTTGATCAAAATATATGAACCAAGTCTAAAAAGTTTTTTCATGTAATTCCATACTGTCTCCCCCGCAAATTTCAGTCGTTTTTTCAGTGTTTTTTGTTTTCTAAAAACGCTGAAAAAATAACTAAAACAGCCCCCCATAACTTTAATATAAGACTTTTTTTGCCTCTACAAACTTTTTTTTACTCTTTTTTTGCTGCGGGGTTCTTTTGAAACATTTGCAAAAAATACGAAGTAGGGCAGAAAATGAATTTTGGAATCTAGTAAAACAAAAGGACGTTTGTTGGTGTGTTTTTTGGTGTGGTTTTTTTTGCAGAAATCCATAGCAATTATAACGCAGTGTATTTCTAAAAAAAAAAAAAAAAAAAACCCAACAAAAAAACGCGTCAAAAACGGTTGTTTCTCAGCAGCTTTTGACAGGCACTGGACAAAAAATCTCAGCTTTATGAACATTTTTAGGATTTGGTTTTCAGTAAGTTTTTTGTCCAATGCTGTGTAGACCTGGACTAAGAGAAAAGGGGTATATTGATGGCACTATGTAAAATGTTTGTAGAACATGTAGAAACACAGAGCAATTACAGAGTTGCACAAGTATTGATGCCCCTTGAAATTCTCCTAATTTTTAACTGTTACAGCTTCAAACTTAAATGTATTTTATTGATATTTTATCTCATAGAGCAACACAAAATAGCAAGTATCTGTGAAGGGGATAGAATGTTTCTTGCGTTTCCACTTTTTTAAAAATTTTTAAAAACTAAAAATGTGGATGCTATGTTTTTCATCCCCCTTACTTGATACGCAAAATAAAATCCAGCGTGCCCAATTGGCTTAAGAGGTAACCTAATTAGTAAGAAAAAGTACAACTGTATGTAATTTATAACTACAGCTGTTTTGTGAAGGGCCCCGGGGTCGTTAGGAACATTTTTGGACAAACACACATGAAGACCAAGGAACAACCAACGTCAGGGGTAAAATTGGGTAAAGTGTATTGCGAGTTTGTTTGTAAAAAATAGCCCAAAATCTCAACATCACACTGGTGTTGGAAAAGTGATTAGCACAGCAGCAAACTCTGCAGAGTTGAGTTCTGGATGGAGAAAGATTACATGGTCATCCTAGTCATCCAGTAAGAAAGATAGCAGAAGGGAATGAGTCGAAACAAAAAATGACTCACCTGTGAGTCAAGTTATTTAACAGCACTGTATTCACTTTGTAAAATCTGCGAGCTGGCTTTGAACTATTTTGTTTGGGAATTTGTATAATTGGCATTTTAAGTAGTTTATTTGGGAATATTTCTTTTTTAAAATTTACGTACTACAAAACATAATATGTTAGAAGTAGTTGGGAATATACACCACTAAGAGGATGCTAAGTGAAAGGTCAAATGTTAGATGACCATATATACCAATATATATAGCAATGAACGCGATCGTTTCCTAAAGGGCGCCAATCACAGGCCACAACATCACCTTTTATGTGACCTCTGTGCCTTAAAGGGGGAGGAGCCAGGGGGGCGCTAGGGGAGATTATTCGGGGCCGTTCCCCCAATGAATTCCCTGGCCCCCATCTCGGGGAGCTCCAGGCCCTGCCGTGGGCCCGGATCACTCCTTGGGGGGGGCCGGGGCCGCCGATCTCGACTGTACGGCCGATTCACAGCGGCCGCGCAGTCAGAGTCGGGGAGGAGGCAGGACGGATCGTTCCCGTCCTGTCTTCTCCCCTGTATGTACGGCGCTTGGTAAGCGCTGTACATACACTTCAGCGTCGCAACGGGCGTGACGCGCCGCTTTAATCACCCCCCTGCGACGCTGGGATCCTCTAAGCCGGCAGCTCCGCCGGCCGAGGAGGTCCCGGGCCTCGCGAGACAGCGTAAGTAGCGAGATGACATCACTCTGCTTACACCATTCTCAAACTGCAGGACCAGGACGCGCGGACCGTGCCTCATTAGGTAAGTAGGTTTTTTTTATTTTATTTTTATTAGCTAAGGGGGCATATCACTGGCTACAGGCGGCATATGTGGCTACAGGGGGGGGCAGATCACTGGCTACAGGGGGCATATGTGGCTACAGGGGGGCAGATCACTGGCTACAGGGGGGCAGATCACTGGCTACAGGGGGCATATGTGGCTATAGGGGGGCATATCACTGGCTACAGGGGGCATATGTGGCTACAGGGGGCAGATCACTGGCTACAGGGGCATATGTGGCTACAGGGGGGGCAGATCACTGGCTACAGGGGGGCAGATCACTGGCTACAAGGGGGACAAATCACTGGCTACAGGGGCATATGTGGCTACAGGGGGGCAGATCACTGGCTACAGGGGGCATATGTGGCTACAGGGGGGCATATCACTGGCTACAGGGGGCATATGTGGCTACAGGGGGGGCATATCACTGGCTACAGGGGGCATATGTGGCTATAGGGGGGCATATCACTGGCTACAGGGGGCATATGTGGCTACAGGGGAGGCAGATCACTGGCTACAGAGGGCATATGTGGCTACAGGGGAGGCAGATCACTGGCTACAGGTGGCATATGTGGCTACAGGGGGGGCAGATCACTGGCTACAGAGGTCATATGTGGCTACAGGGGGGCATATCACTGGCTACAGGGGGGCATATCACTGGCTACAGGGGGCATATGTGGCTACAGGGGGCATATCACTTGCTACAGGGGGCATATGTGGCTAAGGGGGCATATGTGGCTTAGGGGGGCATATGTGGCTACAGGGGGCATATGTGGCTAAGGGGGCATATGTGGCTACAGAGGGCATATGTGGCTACAGAGGGCATATGTGGCTACAGAGGGCATATGTGGCTACAGGGGGCATATGTGGCTACAGGGGGCATATGTGGCTACAGGGGGCATATGTGGCTAAGGGGGCATATGTGGCTAAGGGGGCATATGTGGCTAAGGGGGCATATTATATGTGGCAAAGGGGGGCATATTACTGGCTAAGGGGGGCATATTACCTGGCTAAGGGGGCAGTAACCTAGCTACAGGGGACTAACAACCTGACTACAAGGAGCATATAACTGGCTACAGGGGGCATATAACTGGCTACAGGGGGCATATAACTGGCTACAGGGGGCAGTAACCTGGCTACAGAGGGCAGTAACCTGGCTAGAGGGGGCAGCAACCTAGCTAGAGGGGGCAACTACTTGGCTAAAAGGGGCTACAACCTGGCAACAGTGGGCAAATATTTATCTACAAGGGGGTAATTACTACCATTTGGGGCACTATAGATGGGGATTTTGTAAAGAAATAGGAAATTGTATAGAAATGCTGATAAAATGAGGAGTCTAAGATGTTTTGTACATTTTTCAGTGAAGAGTTGTGGACAGTAGAAGTCATCATGGCGTCTGGGACAGATGGAGAAGAAGAGAAAGAGAACAACTTTTCAGAGACGTCTCCTGTGAGTCACTAAATGTAACTGCAGTGTAATCACTTATATTTCTCCTGAGCCTACATACAAAGGTTTTTCTCTGTAAATATACATCCGCAGTTCACAATGAGATGCAAAAAATTCCGTGTGCACCCAGCCCTACTCAGAAAAACTTAAGGGCCCGAGCCCCGGATGTTTTGGGACCCTAGCAACGCTCCTGGCTGGAGCTGTCCCGTGAACGCTGACGGTTCACTGCTTCAGCCTGGGTTGAATACGCTGGCAGCTGGGAGTGATCGGGAGCATCCGGGAGATCAGTTTGAGTCCTCTCTTCTATTTTTCTCATACCCCGAGGAACGAACGAGTATTAATCAGACCCGGAACACTAATAAGTTATATGTCCCTCAGTATAGGTAATAGGGTCCCCCAGTCAGTTGTATGTCCCCCACTAGGTAGGTATATAGGTTTTATGTCCTCCAGTAGGTATATAGGCAGGTTATAGGTCCCCCAGTGGGTATATAGACAGGTTATAGTTTCACCCTGTAGGTATTTAGGCAGGTCATATGCCCCCCAGCAGGTATATAGTTCCCCTAGGAGGTATACAGGCAGGTTATATGTCCCACAACAGGTAGAGAGGACTAAATAAAAATAAAAAAACTAACAGTACTCACCTTTTCCTCGCTCCCTGAAGCTCCCGCTGTCCCCTGTCTTCTTCCTGTACAGGTGGTGTGACGTCATCAGGCCACACATGCAGCATGTTGACACACTCCCACCTGTGCTGTGTACTCCAGTGAGCCGCAAGCCTGCTTGCCAAAAAAAAGAAAAAGGCAGCACTTCAAAAAAAGTGATTTATTGACCCAACAACAGCAACTTTTCAGCCCTAACAGGGCCTTTTTCAAGCTAAACACACAGTGCCATCTAGTGGTGTATATATAGTGAAAAGTGACATCAACAATCAATAAAGACATAATGCATAGTACATAGTATGAAATGAAAATCAAAATGTATACATACATAATCCAAAAGATATGAATACCCAATAAACAGTGCCATTCATAATTATACATTATAAGGTATATCACAGTGCACATGATTCAGTGAAAAACATAGCAAACATAGAAAAAAGACTATCCTCAGACAGAATTAAAGTGGTTATTACACATGTGACATAATTGTGGCTTGATGAATAACATAATTAAGTATGTGCTTACTAACTGGAAGGGACGGACAAGCCGCTCATCGCTCCGGCGTCTCTACAGATGGACTGCGCATGCGCCACCAAGCGGCTATCTACGCGCGCATAGTAGAGTCAAGTCAACTGCAAAACGACTGAAGCGGACTGCACATGCAGCACAAGACGGCAGCCTGCGCAATGGGAAACAAACCGCGTCACTTTAACACAGATGAAATCCTATAAGTGCACGCAGCAGGAGAGCCGAGGAGTGTGAGAAAAGCAGGTAAAATATATGAGAAAAAACTCAAAAAGGTATAAAGGCTTCTAAGCCTCAAAATATAAGGTCACATAATGGGAGTACATATGCAAAACCATTAAACCACTGGTGTACCACCACTCCACAAGCCAGCATCCCCAAGGTATATAACTGAGGGAATAATGACATCAGAGAGGAGCTCGGAATTAACCACATCAACGCCTGACGTCACCAAAGCCAAGCAAAAGGACAGTGGAGAAATAGGCGCAGCATTCAAAATGACAGCGCTGAGCAACTCCCTAGACCTGCAAAAAAACGCACACATAATATCCATCATTCGGAGCAAATGGCAGCCATGGATCCGATCCAGAAGTATTACATGAAGATAGGTAAGTATTTTCACTTCGGCAAAAAAAGATAAACAAGAAAAATTTAAACATACTAAAAACAATACAACCATATAGACAGGCAGTCCCCAGGTTACGAATAGGATGGGGACTGTAGGTTTGTTCTTAAGTTGAATTTGTATGCACGTCGGAACAGGTACATTTATTAAATTTGACTTCAGCAAAATGTTGTTGTTTTTTTTGTTTTGGATAGTGCAGGGAATATTTTTTTACATTTTGTTTTGCTGTCTGTGCCCCTGTTTAGAAGATTTCACTTCAATTTCTGTATCTCCTGTGCTGCTGTGGCATGCTGGCACTTGGTTATTATGGGGCGTGACTCAGTGTGTGATGTTAGCACGCCCAGACATGCCCCAAAAGTCTCCGTTTGTAACTATGGGACGGATGTAAGTCGGAACAATGTAAGTCGGGGACTGCCTGTATAACTATTCCAGCACCATTAGTGCTGGAATACTCAAGTAGGACGTATGCAGAAACAAGACAAAACAAATTCATTTAGAGGCACATTTGGGGAAATATTTTAAATTCCATGTTTAGACCCTTAAGATAAAGAGTATTAAGTTTATGGATTCCCTGTAACTCCCTATGTTTTAACAGAAGACTTCTATCACCCCCATGTTTATTTTGAGGGATATGGTCAATCATAAAAAAGCGCAAATCATCAATCTTATGATTAAATTCCATAAAACGCTTACGAACTGGAAGACCACTTTTACCAGTACGAATAGTAGATTTATGTTTACCTATATGCATTCTAAATTCTTGAGCAGTTTCGCTGATATACAAAAGACCACAAGGGCATCCCAGAACCTAAATAACATAAGGACTGCGACAGTTAAGAAAAGGATTGATTTTATATGTCTTATTAGTATTTGGATAAATAAAAGTGTTACCCTTAATCAACTGTTTACAACAATGACAATTTAAGCAAGGAAAACACCCAGTTTTTAAAGGTCTAAGCAACCTCTGCCTGAATCACATTTAGGGCCACATGTATGAAATGGTTTTGGTCTAAAACTCACTTTTTTGCCCATAGGGTTTCTATGGGGAAAATGTGAGTTTTAGACCAAAACAGTTTCATACATGTGGCCCTAAATGTGGCACTAAATGTGATGGAGAAAAGAGAGCTGCGGAGGGACCTGATTAATTTATATAAATATACAAAGGGTCCCTACAAAAGACAAGGGGACATTCAATTCGGCTACAGAAAAAAGGATTCAATCTCCAGAGGAGAAGAGCTTTCTTCACTGTAAGAACTGTGAATCTGTGGAATAGCCGCCTGAGGAGCTGGTCACAGCAGGAACAGTTGGGAGTTTTAAGAAAGGCTTAGATAACTACCTGAAACTGAAGAACATTAATGCGTACATAGCTATGTAAAATTCTGGATCCTGGCTGGTGACTGCTCTGGGGTCAGAGATGGGGTCTCCCCTGGAGCGGATTGGTTCTTGCCTTGTGGGTTTCAGGGCATTAACCAGTGGGGAGGCTGGGCTTAAAGTCCTTGTCTCTCTCCATCACCCACATTTTCCCCACCCTTGGTTGAACTTGATGGACTGGCTTCCCATTGCCCAGCGAATTCACTTCAAGCTACTAACCATGACCTACAAGGCTCTCCATGACCTCTCCCCTTCATACATCTCTGCCCTAATTTCCAAATACCTCCCCTCACGCAATCTCCGCTCCTCTCAGAACCTTCTCCTCTGCTCTCCCCTTATCAGCTCCTCACAAAACCGTCTCTAAGACTTCTCCCGTGCTTCATCCACACTCTGGAACTCACTGCCCCAACACATCAGACTCTCCTCCACTTTCACCAGCTTCAAAAGCAACCTGAAAACCCATTTCTTCAGGCTTGCCTATAACCTACACTGACCTTGCTGTCACTACTTCCTCCACAAACATGTCTGCCCCTCACCTCCTGTCTCTTTCCCCCTCCTTGTAGATTGTAAGCCCTCGCGGGTAGGGTCCTCTCTCCCTCTGTCGTGCCAATTGTCATTATCACTTATCACTGTACTCGTCTGACTTATGTTATCTTATGTTATGTGTGTAATCCCCTCGAATGTACAGCGCCCTGGAATCAATGGCGCTTTAAAACACTTAATAATAATAATAATAATGGACACGTGTCTCTTTTCAACCATACTAACTATGTAACTATGTAACATGATATCAGCAGAAACCAAGATGTCTCCGAGATTTTTATTTCTTCTAAAAGCCATATGAGGAATCAATTTAAATTCAGGTATTGATGGAAAATTGTCCCTAAGTAAATGCCATTCTTTCTGGATGACATTTTTAATCCTATTAGACATATTAGAATATATTGATGCAAAAGTCATACTTAGACAACGAAGATCTTAAGTCCTAGAAAGAGAAATAGCGGATTTATCAAGACTCTCTATTTTTTGACGTTGTAAATTGATAATCTTATTAGAATAGCCACGCCTCCTAAATTTCTTTGACATATCATAAAGTCTCTCATTAAGGACTATAGAGTCATCAACAATACGTTTAACGCAAATAAACTGACCATATGGCAAAGAATTAATCATAGGGCGTGGATGAAAACTATCAAAATGAAGCAAATTATTTTTGTCAGTCTTTTTATTTTTTTTAAACTTGTTTTTATTACGAGTCTTCAAATAGAATAAAACATGAAAAATTAATACAATCGTATCAAATTGCAGTTATCATCTCTGCACGCAGGCAGACAGCTGGTTGTGAAGACTTCAGTTTTCATACTCTTTTTTCAACAAGAAATCGACAGAAGATTGAACTGCCCAATAATAACAGAAAAGTCACTAACCACAGTGTTCATGGCAATGGTTCGAGTATCGCGGGCAGAAACTCGCAGCCTGTCAGTTTTTTAATGAATAAACCTGTAGTTAAACTGTTGCCATTTTTAGACACCAAAGTGTCAAAAAACTGAATGCTAACAGCTGAGACATAGTGAATTTAATATCAGGGTCCATATTGTTTAAAAATGCAAAAAATGTCATCAATGTATCTTCACCACCTCAGAACTTGTATGTAGTGGTGTGAAACATAGCTGCACTCTTGCTCCGAGTGGGACATAAACATATTTGCATATGATGGCGTCACATTGGAGCCCATAGCGGTACCCTTTAATTGAACATAGAATTGATCCTGAAAAGAGAAATAATTCTCAGTAAGTATAAATTCCAGAGGAGGCACATTCAATTAGTCCTCGGTGGATGGCAGCAGGCCAGTCATAGCTAGTTAGAGGGCCGGATGTAGCCTGCGGGCCGTACAATGCCCAGGTCTGCCTTAAAGGATCCTATCATGTAATCAGGTGATGAGGGTTCCTTACTCTGAATGTCCTATTAAGGCATTTGGGGCAGACTTTTTTCATATCGTGTGATGTTTCGGATCATCCTGAGCCTTTGTCAATCAATATACATGTAGTAGCAGCACCGTGGGTCTGGAGCAGCCATCTTCTTTTCCTTTTTACCTGTGAAAAAAATTTCCTGAATATTAATAAAGAATCATTTTTTCATTTTTACTATTAATCACATGGTAAGCTGTGGATATTTCTGTCATTTATAAAACATAATTTGTGACTGTCTGATTAGTTTGATATTTCAGTACTTGGGGCTCTGCATTTAATTTTGCCCACGGCCACATTTACTAAACTGGCCCTGGTTAGGTGTGACATATGACAATAAATGACCAGTCAGTTTCAGACGGAATGTAAAGATACAGAACAGGATTTACTAAAACTATTGTCAAACGAGCGCAAAAAAAATTAAAAATGCAATAAATATGTCTAAAAGAAAATGCACCAAAGGTTGGCATATTTTCTGACACATTCTAGAGGCAAATACATTAGTAAATCTTCATATGCATTAGTAACACTGTACCCTTTCCTCTACAGTCCAGCGTTAGTATGATCATGAATTGATGCTACACATTGATTGATAACAGTAACTATGTGCACACATAGGATTTTTCATGTTGAAAAATCTGACGCAGAATCTGCTGGAAAAATCCAAGCTAACATCTTAGTATTTCTGCTGCGGTTTCTCACTTTGCAGAGCTGGTTTTCACTGCTGTTTTGGACACAGATTTGCTCCATTTCCATGGGGGCTTATCTGCGTCTTCTTAACTGATATGGAGTCCGACATGATTCCACATCAAAAAAAGTGACGTCACATTTTTTCACATTGTGGATTTCAAATCTGCAGCGGAAAACATCATGCCATATTTTATAGTTTGAACTATGGCAAGATTTTCTCATTAATATCAATGGAATATGAATTTCAAGCAGATTCTAACGTAGTGTAGTGTTGCACTTTGGATCATGATTATTTTCAACCCGAGCATCAGCTGTTCAATTTGGATCAGCCCAAATCATAGTTTAGTGGAATTCATGGAAAAACAGTCCCTAATCCTACACCTGACCCTTACCTTCATTCTAAATTGGGGTTGGAGTTGGAAATTAGTTTGGAATCATGTTTAGGGTTTGAGCTGGCGTTTCAGTTGGTGGTTAGGACTGACATTGGGATGTGGGCTGAAGTTAGAATAAGGGTTAAAGTAGAAATTTGGGGTCAGGTTTGGAGTATCAGGTGGGTTTAAGGTTGTAGTTGGGAATAGGGTTAAGGTTGAAGGGTAAAAGGTAAAGGGTAGGGTAGGAATTAGTAGTCAGAGGTGGAATTTCAGTTGGCGTTAGAGTTGTTGTTTCAGTTGGGGTTAGGGTTGGAGTTGGGGTAGGGTTGAGGTTGGAGGGTAAAAGGTAAGGGTGGGGTATGAATTAGTAGTCAGAGGTGGAATTTCAGTTGGTGTTAGGGTTGTTGTTTCAGTTGGGGTTAGGGTTGGAGTTGGGATAGGGTTGAGGTTGGAGTTAGACCAAAGGTTAGGGTAGGGGTTAAGGTTGGAGTTCAGGTAAAGGTTAAAGTGGTTGTCTCGCTACAGGGATTGCTTTTTATATTGAAGATCTTGAACAAACAAGGCACTTTGCTATATGTGTCCATTAACAGTGTCCTACCTATTCTGAGATATTCCCTCTTGTATGGGCTGCATCAGCTCCTCAGGTTGCTATAGCTACAGACCTGTTTGATCTCTCCTAATAGTCTTCCAGAACTGGTTGCTATAGCTACAGACCTGGTATCCTCAGCAGCTCATCGCTACAGCCAGTAAACCCGCCCCCGAATTCAAAAATGAAACCGACAAAACAGGACTGAGGTAAGATAATTCGATGTAGGGAGACAACCCCTTTAAGTTTCGAATAAGTGTAAGGGTTAGGGGTTAGGGTTGAAATTAGGTTAAGGGTTAGGGTTAACCCCAACACCTCATCATTTGGAGGAGTTTGCCTCCAGTAGCCAGAAAACACATACAGAATTTTTCCCCCATAGACTTTAGTTGGATTCAGGTTCAGGATATCTGGAATCCCAAATATTTTGATAAATTCAGCTGAACTGCTGTCAAACTATACAAAAACCTACTCAAGCAACACTAGTCATGTGCACATACCCTAATATTCTTGCTTACCCTTGTAAGACGGCATACTAGCCTTGCCCTATGCAATTGTCTACCTATAGTACTTAATGTAATGCAACAGTTCATACTAAACTCCGAATATTTCCCATCATAATAGTAAGAACAAATATGTATTTAGTCATTTCTTTATGCTCCTTAAAACTGTAATTTCAATTTGCTGCTTTTATGCATTAGCTGCTTCTGTCGCAGCATCGCAGCCGCCTGGTGATTAGTTCATGCACTGATAAAATCTTTTACCTCTCTGACTGGGCACTGCTTGCTGAAAACTTATTGCTACTGAACAGCAATTAAAAGTTTCCTGCTCCAATTCTGTGCATTCAACCAAACCTCATTCTTTCTATCATTATCAGTCTCACTGGACTTGGTTGTATGAATCTGAAAGCTCTCTGGAATAATAATAGGGCTTCTCTGATATACAGCCATCTTACCACATCCATATATCTTAAAGAAACCTATCACAAACTTAGCACCAAAACAGCCACTGGCTATGGATAGGTACCCTGACCACCTGGTAACTGACTTATAAACATAGCACAAGGCATTATGGAAAAGGAGCTGAGAAGCTCAAGCCCCCTCTATTGGATGTAACAAATCCTCAATTTGCTTTTGACCCACTGGGTCTTGAGAAAGCAAAAGGGATATTTAGCCAAGCCAGTATCTCCCATCTACAGACAACGCTTTTTTGGGATGTTTGTCCCTCATCAGTACAGAGCAGAGCGATACTGGCTGGCTGTGTGGGAGGCAATGAGTGGCTCAGAAAGAGGAACATCTCTGCTTGAGGCGAGGTGAGCACCAAATGGTGTGTAGAGTTTGAATTGCCTTTTTGCTAGGAAGCTGAAATGAAACTGAACACAGCACAGAGGCAGCACAAGCCCCCATACTACTTAAGAAAAATACCCAGGTGCAGTTAATTGGTGGTAGCCCATACATCTCACCACCAGGGGGACAGAAAACTACACCTTAAATTGGCATATGTTCAAACATAGCAGCAAAAAAAGCCCACAATACCAAATATTGGGAGACTGTACAGATGCAAAAATACCCGAAGACAGCCGCTCCCCACACCTTCCATGCAAAGAGGGGGCGGCTGCTGGTATTTAATTGCATTTGCTCCCCCGTGCGTTGGGTATAAAAAACTTTTTTCACATACTGGAAAAACATCAAATATGAGGTATTAGTTGATACAGTGGCCACTATATTGTAAGCCTGCAAGCCTCTTCACGGCTCCTCATCTATTGCAGGTCCCTAAAACAGTGTCATCAACTAATAAAGGATTATTCCCAAATCAGGCAATTATGGCATATTGACTGGATATGTCATTAATGTCTGGTAGGTGTATTAAAAGAGGCATGGACTCACGGGACAAGGATGTAATTCTACTGCTGTATAAAGCATTGGTGCGACCTCACTTGGAATATGCTGTTCAGTTCTGGGCTCCAGTTTATACAAAAGATATAATGGAGCTGGAGAGAGTGCAAAGACGAGCAACCAAACTTATAAGGGGAATGGAGCATCTTAGTTATGAGGACAGGTTAGTTGAACTGAACTTAATTAGTGTTGAGAAAAGACTGCTTCGGGGGGACATGATTAATTTATATAAATATATAAGTGATCCCTACAAAAAGTATGGGGAAAAATTATTTCATGTAAAGCCCCCTTAAAAGACAAGGGGACATTCCCTTCAGCTGAAGAAAAAAAGATTCAATCTCCAGAGGAGAAAAGCGTTCTTCACTGTGAGACCTGTGAATCTGTGGAATAGCCGCCTGAGGAGCTGGTCACAGCAGGAACAGTTGGGAGTTTCAAAAAAGGCTTAGATAACTACCTGAAACTGAAGAACATTAATGTGTACATAGCTGCTATGTAAAATTCTAGATCCTGATTGGTGACGGCTCTGGGGTCAGAGATGGGATCTCCCCTGAAGCAGATTGGTTCTTTGGGTTTCAGGACATTAACCAGTAGGGAGGTTGGGCTTGAAATCCTTGTCTCCCTCCCTTCACCCACATTTCCCCACCCTTGGTTGAACTTGATGGACACGTGTCTTTTTTCAACCGTACTAAGAGATAGAAACCAGAGGTGGGACTCACTTCTATTTCAAGAATAGGATTCTCCCAGGGGCGTAACTACCAGGGTAGCAGGGGTAGCAGTTGCTACGGGGCCCTGCGCTTGGGGGGGCCCGGGGCAGCTGCTACTGCGTCCGTACCCCGGTAATGCCGCTCCTGGGCCCGCCGGCAGTGAACTTAACAGTTCACTGCGGCGGGGCGGGAAGTGGGGGGCCCGGCGCATAGTCCTCGAACTCCCGGGCCCCCTGGCCCGAGCGTTCCAGAGGCAGCGGCTGCTCGGTAGTAGCAGGACGGAGGGGCCGATCGCCCCGCTCTGTTACTTCCCCTGCCGGCCCTCTGTGGTCCGTGGGCGCGCGCGGTGAGTCACATCACCGCGCCGCCCGCGCTGAGGCGAGGCTGCAGGTGGAGCAGCAGAGCGGAGCGGGGCGGCGCATCGGGGGAGCGTGGACCGAGGTGAGTAAGTTGTTTTTATTTTATCTACCCCATATGCCTGCCTATAGCCCCCATATGCCTGCCTATAGCCCCCCATATGCCTGCCTATACCCCCCATATCCCTGCCTATACCCCCATATGCCTGCCTTTTACCCCCATATCCCTGCCTATACCCCCCCATTATCCCTGCCTATACCCCCCATATGCCTGCCTATACCCCCATATGCCCTGCCTATAGCCCCCCATATGCTCCCTATAGCCCCCATATGCCTGCTTGCCCCCATATGCCTCCCTATAGCCCCCATATGCCTTCCTATAGCCCCCCATATGCCAAACCTATACCCCCCCATATGCCGGGCTATAGCCCCCCATTGCCTACCTTTACTCCCCCATATGCCTGCCTTTAGATCCCATATGCCTGCCTATAGCCCCCATATGCCTGCCTATAGCCCCATATCCCTACCTTTAGCCCCCATATGCCTGCCTATAGCCCCCATATGCCTGCCTGCCTAAACAGCCCCCATATGCCTGCCTGCCTATACAGCCCCTATATGCCTGCCTGCCTGCCTCCCTATACGGGCCCCTTCTCCCTGCTTGCCTGCCTATACAGCCCCTATTATGCCTGCCTGCCTATCCCAGCTCCATTATATGCCTGCCTGCCTATACAGCCCCCTATATCCCTGCCTGCCTATACAGCCCCCATATGCGTGCCTATACAGCCCCATATGCCTCCCTTTTACAGCCCCCATATGCCTGCCTTTACCCCCCTTATATGCCTGCCGTTATACCCCCACAAGCCTGCCTGTATACCCCACAAGCTCCCGGTTCTACTTATATGGGGCCCCTTTAGTACTAAACCCTACTATATGGCCCCTATAGCCTACCTAACCCCTGTCTACCTGTAGGCCCCCTATAGCTACCTAAACCCTGCCTGCATATGGGCACTTATTGGCTACCTTAACCTTGCCTATTTTGGGGCCCCATATATCCTATCTAAACCCTGCCTGCCCAAATGGACCCATATAGCCAGGGGGGCAGGTGCTGGAAAAGTCAGGATTCTAAGATATTTGTGTCTAAATCTGCAGGGACAAGTTGTCGGGGATGTCATTAGTGGCGGACGGGGACCGGTGCAGAACAAAAGAGAAAGTCAACGACTCGTCAGAGAAACGTACCTGTGAGTCACAAGATGTACTGCACTGTAATCACTTATATGTTTTGCAGAGCCTGTGTACACTGGTGTCTACCACTATATGGTCACTGTTTTGTGGTTATATACAGTCTGCAGAGCCTGTGTACACTGCTTTCTACCACTATATGGTCACTGTATGGAGGTATTTTACAGTCTGCAAGAAACCCGTGTAACACTGGTGTCTACCACTATAAAGTCACTGTATGGAGGTAATATACAGTCTGCAGAGCCTGTGTACACTGCTGTCTACCACTATATGGTCACTGTATGGGGTAATATACAGTCTGCAGAGCCCCGTGTACATTGGTGTCTACCATTATATGGTAACTGTTTGGAGGTAATATACAGTCTGCAGAGCCTGTGTACATTTTGGGGTCTACCATTATTGGTTTACTGTATGGAGGTAATATACAAATCTGCAGAGCCTGTGTACATTGGTGTCCACCAACATATGGTCACTGGGATGGGGCTAATTTTACGTTTTGCAGAGCCTGTGTACACTGGTGTCTACATATATGGTCACTGTATGGAGGTAATATACAGTCTGCAGAGCCTGTGTTTCACTGCTGTTTACCACTATTTTGGTCACTGTATGGAGGTAATATTCAGTTTTGCAGAGCCTGTGTACACTGGTGTCTACCACTATATGGTCACTGTTGTATTTTGGGGGTTATTTTACAGTCTGCAGAGCCTGTGTACACTAGTTTTATACCACTTTATGGTCACTATATTATTATTATATTATTATTATTAGACAGTATTGGTCTTTGTGTATGATCAGTAATAGTGTAGGGTTATTTTTCAGTCACTAGTGGTGGTAATTTGTGGTCGTGTTCTGGTGGTATAATCAGGTCCTTATGTAATAGCGGGTTTTTGGTATGTTGGTTTTGGTATAGTGGATTTGATTGGTAGCGTATTTATGGTGATATGTATGGTGAGGTATTTGCCCCCGTGTATTAACTACATTATCTAACAGCATGTCCTGGTACATGGTCGTGGTCAGGGAGGGGGGGGGCCCCATCCAAAAGTTTGCTATGGGGCCCTGGCTTCTCTAGTTACGCCCCTGGAGTCTCCTTACCTCTACTTCTCTACCCCCCATCTTCATCTGTGCACAAGATGGAGAGGTGGCCACATATGTGCGCCAGTCACCATTCATTTCAATGAGAGTTCCATGTACAGCCAAGGATACTCGCTTACAAACTTTCATAGAGGAGAATGGAGAGACCCACACAGGCACTGACACCTCCATTGCAGTTACTACACAGATGAGAACAAGGGGCAATGGGACCTCTATTCTCAAATTGGACCTATCAGATATTTATGGCATATGCAGTCGATTGTCATAAATGCCTGAGATGGAAATTCCCCTTTATACTACTCTTACTAAGGTGGTTAGATGGGAGATCACTGTCCTAACACCACTGGTGGATTACTGATGGCAGATAGGACGGGTTTTCTTCCATGCAGCCTACACATTGAGGGTTGCACAAGCAGACACTTTGTATGCTATAGACATGGACCACTCATCCACATTTTATAGATCTATTGATTCTAAGCAACATTTACAAAAGTGAACACAAATTTCTCAGTAGTTGGGCTCAGGGGTGCTGTTGGGCTCATGGATCGCTCTCCTTTATGGTGCCATTATTGAAGCTGCAGTAAAAGGCATACAATGTCCCACCAATTAAGAGTTGGGACCCACCTAATAGAAGCTAGTATACAGTATGATGAAAATGTGCCATAAAGGCAGTACAGGGGGGGGGCAAGGGGTGGCTTAAGCATTTTTTGATCAAAACATGTGAACTAAGAATCTCAAAGTTTTTTTTAATGTATTGTAGATAGCATAAATGCTTCTTTAGAGGTTTCCATGTATAGTTTCATAGCCCTTTTAGCTGTTGGTGTGCCACTGGTATTGGAATGTGTGTATGTATACATGCCGTAACCATGCCAGTGGCACCCAGGTTCACATTGTATTTTTCAGAAATGTTTTTTTCTGCATAACCATACGTTGCATTTGGCATATATTGCTTTTAATTTATATAGGGAGGAATGGATGCCTCCATTTTGGTCTCTTGCACCCCGCCCACCTCCACAGGTTGCTAAATCAGTGCAGTTTGCTTATAAGGTTGGTGCTTTTTTCTCTCTCTGGATTACGGAGGTCTGTTGACCCAAATGAGAAGTCTGAATTGGACTCAAGTGAGAGGTAAAAATAGAGTAGGATCACCCGCCTTTAGATCCCGTTGGTAGTCGGGGGTGGCTTAAGCATTTTTTGATCAAAACATGTGAACTAAGAATCTCAAAGTTTTTTTCATGCATATGTATGACTTCAGCACAGCACATCCAGGCGCATTACTGCTGGAACAGGTAGAGCACTTTAAAAGTGGTTTACCTGAGCCAGAAGTGTCGCTTTGTAGCTAGGAAGCGCTAAATCTATGACCCTCATAGATTTGGGTGCATTCTACGCTACTATTGTACGCAAAAAAAAAAAAATGTTGCCTGGGCGACAAAAATCATACATGTCACCCTAAGTCTAACCCCAACTAAAACTCCAAACCTAATTTTAACCCCAACTGAAATTCTATCCCAAAGCCCAACACCAACCTGAATTTTAACTCCAATTCCAATTTGGGGTTAGGGTAAGGGTTAGTATTAGAGCTTAAAAATTTTTATGAAAATCACTGATATTCAGGTCATATTTAAAGGGGTTGTCTCACTACATTGATTCATCTCACCTCAGTCCTGTTTTCTTGGTTTCTTTTGGTTTGGTTTTTTTTTGGATTCAGGGGCGTTTTTACTGACATATAATAGGCTGCAGTAGAATCCCCGTCTGTAGCTATAGCACCCAAAGCTGGCAGCCTAACAGGAGAGATTAAACAGGTCTGTAGCTATAGCAACCAGTGCTGGCAGCCTATCATGAGAGATCGAACAGGTCTGTAGCTATATCAACCAGTGCTGGCAGCCTAGGAGGAGAGATCAAATAAGACTGTAGCTATATCAACCAGTGCTGGCAGCCTATCAGGAGAGATCAAACAGGTCTATAGCTATAGCAATCAGTGCTGGCAGCCTATCAGGAGAGATCAAACAGGTCTGTAGCTATAGCGACCAGCGCTGGCAGCCTACCAGGAGAGATTGAACAGGTCTGTAGCTGAGGAGCTGATGCAGCCCATACAAAAAGGGATATCTAGGAATAGGTAGGACAATGATAATGGACATATATTAGAAAGGGACTTGTTTTTTGCAAGATCTTTAACATAAAAAGCAGCAATCCTTGAAGTGAGACAACCCATTTAACTGTGACCCAAATCTGAACTCTTACACTAACTTTGCACACGATTCATGCCATAGCATTATTATTATTTATTTTAAAGCGCCATTAAGGGAGCTGCACGTTTGAGGGCGGTTACCTACACAACATAATGTGAAACAAAGTAGAATGGCAACAATAAATGACTAATAACTGGTAGAGGGGGAGAGAGGACCCTGCCCGTGAGGGCTTACAATCTACAAGGGAGAAGGAAAGAGACAGAATTTTAGTGGCAGACATGTTTGTGGAAGGTTTAGGGGCAGTGGGCTTATTGTAGGTTCTAGGTTATTTTGAAGAGATGGGTTTTCAGGTTGCTTTTGAGCCTAGTGAGGGTGGCAGAGAGTCTGATGTGTTGGGGCAGTAAGTTCCAGAGTGTGGGGGAAGCTCGGGAGAAGTTTTGGAGATGGTTGTGTGAGGAGCTGATAGGAGTAGACCAGAGAAGAAGGTCCTGAGAGGAGCGGAGATTGCGTGAGGGAGATATCTGGAGATAAGGACAGAGATTTATGGAGGGGAGAGGTTATAGAGAGCCTTGTGGGTCATGGTTAGTTACTTTAACTGAATTAGCTGGGAAACGGAAGCCAGCGAAGGGGTGGCCAACCTAACAATCCATATTATGGTACAGTTGGAGGACGGTGGTAGATAAGCAATAAAGTGTATGGCGATGTGATCCCAAAGGCTTCCAGAATAGGCAGAAATTGCAGGAGGCCAGTAGTTATAACAAAATGATCATACAAGCTAAATAACCAAGATAACACCATCATTTTTTTTAATTCATTTTATCTTACCAACCAAACTATATAGCCATGCTACTTTTAGTATCTTATGTATTGTGAGGGGTCAGCTCAAAGGCAAGCACATGCACAGGGAATAAAGTCCAAATAAAGAGGTATTTAATGTGAAGTCCACAGGAATCAAACAGAAATTCAGCTTAACTTCAGCATAACAGGATTTCACAAAACATAAAGTCCTGACTTCAGGACTTCACAGGCAATGGGTTATGCTCACCCAAACACCCCTACAGGTTTACACAGCTCACAGAAGGGACAGTCACAGCTTTCTGGTTGTAGGTCAGAAGCACACCCTGCCCCTCCTGCACCAGCTGCCTTTTATTTGGCCGGGTAAGACCTGGGCTGGAGTATTGGAGCGGCCGCCCCAACCCAGACTCTTGGGTCGCTCCATAAAAAAACCCGACCCGGAACCTACAAAGAGAAACACTGCTCTGCGCAATAACTGTTGCTGGCATACACTACCTGGGTTTTTTATATCACCGAGGCCAGCCACCTCGGTGATAAATACCTCCCGCCTGTGACGGAACCTCTGACCCCTCTACAGTATGTATTTGCATTCAATGGTTTTTTTGAAGAATTAGTAGAAAAAGCCTTTGCATGTAGTATCATTGTCATGTACCTTGAAGTGCCCTTGAATTTCTTGGGACTTCTCATGCAGCAAGAGTCAAGCCTATTACACCAGTGAATTCATTAATCCCAGCACTCTAGGGTTGAACATTGTTTTACCCCATTCCACAGTTTGGATGGCTTCGAAAGGGGAAAAAATCTCTCCTTGAGGACAGGAACCAATAAATTGGTCGGTGTGAGGATTTACTTGCCATTCAGACCTCACTGACTGTTTTGCATAAAGCAAAGGCTTATGGGAAAAGAGCTGAGGAGCTCCACAGCGCCCTCTATTAGATGTAGTAATCCTCAGTTCACATGTAGCTCGCAGGAGCCTAGCAATGTGAAGGGGATTTGAGCCAAACCAGTTAAGTTCAACTACAGACAGTTGTTTATTTTTTTTTTTTAATGTAAAAATAAATTTTATTTACTGGTTGGCGGATGAGAGGCAAGTGTGGCTTTGAAAGGGGAAAAGTCTCGGAACCAGTAAATTGGTCGGTGTAAGGGTTTACTTGCCAGTCAGACCTCACTGACTGTTTTGCATTAAGCAAAGGCTTATGGGAAAAGAGCTGAGGAGCTCCACAGCGCCCTCTATTGGATGTAGTCATCCTCAGTTCACATGTAACTCGTAGGATCCTAGCAATGTGAAAGTGATCTGAGCCAAGCCTATTAAGTCCAACTACAGACAGCTGTTTTGGGGTATTTGCCACTCCTCAGTGCAGTGTAGAACTTACTGGTTGGCTGGGTGAGAGGCAAGAGTGGCTTCAGAAGGGGAAAAATCTCTCCTTGAGGAGAGGAACCAATAAATTGGTCGGTGTGAGGATTTACTTGCCATTCAGACCTCACTGACTGTTTTGCATAAAGCAAAGGTTTATGGGAAAAGAGCTGAGGAGCTCCACAGCGCCCTCTATTGGATGCAGTTATCCTCAATTCACATGTAGCTCGCAGGAGCCTCGCAATGGGAAAGGGATTTGAGCCAAACCAGTTAAGTTCGACTACAGACAGTTGTTTCTTTTTTTTGTAAAAATAAATTTTATTTACATATAATCAAAATTACAAACTTTTAAATGTAAATGTAAACACAGACAGTTGTTTCGGGGTATTTGCCCCTTGTCAGTGCAGGGGTAGAACTTACTGGTTGGCTGGGTGAGAGGCAAGAGTGGCTTTGAAAGGGGAAAAGTCTCGGAACCAGTAAATTGGTCGGTGTAAGGCCTCGTTCACACGGCTTATTTAGCCGCGGATTGGCGCCATACTCCGCGCCGGATTTGTGCTGCAGTACGGCTCCAATCCGTCGCAGTAATTACGGTAATTCACAGTTCTCATAGAGAACAGTGGATTCCGTCGCTCCTCCCCGCTCGGCAAATCCGCCGGGCGGGGAGAAAGTGACATGCATATTATCCAGGCGCAATACGCGCCGTGGATAATGCAAGTCTATGGGGCCGGCGGGCCGCGCCCCCGCACTGCCCCCGCCCCTTATTCAAGCTGGAATTGCGAGCGCAATCCGGCTAGCAATTACGGCTTGAATAAGCCATGTGAACACGGCCTAAGGGTTTACTTGCCATTCAGACCTCACTGAATGTTTTGCATAAAGCAAAGGCTTATGGGAAAAGAGCTGAGGAACTCCACAGCGCCCTCTATTGGATGTAGTTATCCTCAGTTCACATGTAGCTCGCAGGAGCCTAGCAGTGTGAAAGGAATTTGAACCAAACCAGTTAAGTACAACTACAGACAGCTGTTTCGGGGTATTTTCCCCTCGTCAGTGCAGTGTAGAACTTACTGGGTGGCTGGGTGAAAGGCAAGAGTGGCTTGGAAAGGGGAAAAAATCTCTCATTGAGCAGAGGAACCAATAAATTGGTCGGTGTGAGGGTTTACTTGCCATTCAGACTTCACTAACTGTTTGGATGGTTCAGACACCAAGGTAAGAGTGGATCCCACAGATGGTAAAAGGCATCTGCCAGTTTTGTAGCCAGGCTTTCGGGTCACATGTCTGATTGAAGAGAGTGCAAGGGCTGCAACATATAAAAATAAAGAAAAACATGTCATAAATCAAAATCAATTCAGGTTCTTGGAGGAATTGTACATTCTTGACTGGAAACACTTACACATTTGAATGTACGGTATATAACCCGAGCACATTCAGCTTTTTCCATTGTTTTTCTTCTGAGAACTTTAGTATTGGATTTACTGTATTGCAGTTTCTTTTACTGAGTAATATTTTTATCTGGGAGAAGACAGAGCACAATGCTTCACTTCATTGCAGGGGATAACAACAAGAAATAGCTACATATCTGATGATGTAGGATGCGAAAAGCTCAAGGATGTTTGTTGGGAGACCTTACGTCCTTGTGCTCTTACCAAACACAAGGCGAAAAAGGTAAAGAAACACTAGATTCCATGATAGGTTAACAAAACACTAAGATAAACAATCTTATTTTTTCATGTTCTATTTATCTGGTGAGTATCTATTGAAATCTATCATGTTTTTATACAAGCTTTTAACCTTATTACCTTGCAGTTTTTATATTCAGAATGACGAATCTGAACAAGGACCAGGGATTAAAATATCAAAGTCAGATTTTATTTTGCTATTGTTGTTATTCTTATCATAATAAAATATAATATTGCAATTTCAGATGCTCTGGATTATAGTATCTACAATAAAATTGTTAATAATAATAATAATTTTTATTTATATAACGCCAACATATTCCACAGCACTTTACAATATAGAAGTTATAAGCACAGAAAAACCAGACATTACCCACTAAAAGCTACTTATAGATGAGACATGAGGTGTGAGGGCCCTGCTCGCAAGAGCTTACAATCTATTAGGGTGTATGGGTGAAACAAAGGGTGAGAAGTGCTTGGTTCACTTGTAAGGGTAGAAAATGTCAAAACAATATATACTACTATAACTTAAAGGAAACCTGTCAGGTAGTTTATGATGCCCTATCTGATAGCAGGATATGATAGAGGAGAGGAGCTGAGATCTGTGATATATAGGGTTATATGATAAAGGAGCTGAGCTCTGTGATATATAGGGTTATATGATAGAGGGAGTGAAACTGAGCTCTGTGATATATAGGGTTATATGATCAGGGCCGTCTTAACAGCACTATGGGCCCCTGGGCAGAGAGGTGTACTGCCCCCCCCCCCCAAAAAAAAAAAAACAAAAACACTATTTAAAGAAACAAATATAAACATTACCAGCTCCGGTCACCATTACATCACAGAGACTTTAGCACTGATGGAATATAATAGCAAAATAACCCCTGACACCAGGGACTCACGGAGACGTCCTGTCTGATCAGTCGTTCTCTGAATCGTTCTTTTTCCCTTTTCCTCTCCTTCCGTCTAGACCCGACATGACGACTTCTCCCGGCCGCCACTCGTCCCTGCAGAATATAACACACAAACATCTTAGAATCCTCACTTTATCAGCACTTCGCTGCTGATTCCTACCTTTGTTATGGGCGCCCCACATTTAGTAAGTAGGTAGTACATAGTTGCCAACTTTTGAAAATGAAAAAGCAGGAGATTTTAGACGGCGGTGCGCGTAGCGGCAAAAATTTGCATGGGCACGCCCATCTTTTCAGTATGCCACGCCCCCTTCAAAAAGCCACACCCACTCCACCTAACTGCATAACGGCTTTGGAAGAAAGCCAGGTAGATGCCCTTATAGCCAGGTAGTAACCCCCCATGAGCAGGTAGTGACCCAGACAGGCAGGTAGATGCCCCCTTGGAGGCAAGTAGATGCCCCTATTGTAGCCAGGTAGGTGCCCCCCTTTGTTAGCCAGGTAGGTGCCCCCATTGTTTGCCAGCTAGTGCCCCCTCTGTTGCCAGCTAGTGCCCCCATTGTTGCCAGCTAGTGCCCCCTCTGTTGCCAGGTAGTGCCCCCATTATTGCCAGCTAGTGCCCCCTCTGTTGCCAGGTAGTGCCCGCATTTTTGAGTGGTAGTGCCCCCTCTGTTGCCAGGTAGATGTCCCCTCTGTTGCCAGGTAGTGCCCCCATTGTTTGCCAGGTAGTGCCCCCATTGTTTGCCAGGTAGTGCCCCCTCTGTTGCCAGGTAGATGCCCCCTCTGTTGCCAGGTAGGTGCCCCCCTTTGTTAGCCAGGTAGGTGCCCCCATTGTTGCCAGGTAGTGCCCCCATTGTTTGCCAGCTAGTGCCCCTCTGTTGCCAGGTAGATGTCCCCTCTGTTGCCAGGTAGATGTCCCCTCTGTTGCCAGGTAGTGCCCCCATTGTTGCCAGGTAGTGCCAGTAGTTTAAAAAAATAAATAAATAAAAATCTTACTTACCAGATTTCCTTCCTCTTCTCCACGTCCGGAGCCGGTGGCCGCTGGCAGCAGAGTGCAGAGCCGCGGAGCGGGCGCGCGATGACGTCATCACATCGCGCGCCTGCCCCGCGGCCTCCTGGGAGCTGAACAGACGGGATCAGTAGATCCCAGATGTTCAGCCTCGGCTGCTGCTTGCACCGCGCGGTGCAGGCAGCGGCCGTGATGGCTGCATGGCTGGGTCTGTGACCCGGCCATGCAGCCGTGTGATGAGGGGGCCACAGACCGCGCCGGTACTCGGGGCCCGCCAAGGGGAAACCCAGCCTCCCCCGGCGACGCTCCGAGCCGGCGCTGCGGCCCGAATCCGGCTGCCCCCGGGCAGAGCCTGGCTGTCGCTCCACTGGGCAGGGTAGGCGGCTGCCCGGGAGGGCCCCCAGAGATCGTGGGGCCCCCGGGCAGTGGCCTACCTGGCCCAATGGAAGAGACGGCCCTGTATATGATAGAGGAGAGAAGCTGAGCTCTGTAATATATAGGGTTATATGATAGAGGCAGGCCCGGACTGCTAATCTGTGCGACCGGGCAGGTGCCCGCCGGGCCGCTGTGTCTGTGGGCCGCCTGTGAGAGAGATTACTTATAGACAGAACGGAGGGTTGAGTGACAGCCTGCAGGACGGAGGTGCGGTAAGCTCCTGTGTTAGTGAACAGTGAGGGTGGATTTTTGTGGCAGCTGCTGCAGCTGGGACGTGGAGTGGGGACTAGAAGCACAGCCGTGCTGTGCAGGGCAGAGTCAGCACCATGTACAGCCCACTTCCCTGTCCCGATAAGCCCCACCCCCTGATCCCGCTTAGCTCCGCCCCCTGGTTATGGAGGAGAGTGCCCATACTAGAGCACCATCCTGCTAGTACTGCTCAAGGTGCTCCTGCCACTTGTGAGCCAAAGGACAGAGGCAGCAGTGCAGGGGACACTTCATGTAAGTCCTCTCTCATCTAATGACTGTTGTGCAGTATGGAGGAGAGGCTGCTGCACTCACCAGCACTAAACATATTGTGTGGGTTCAGAAGCTGCACAATCTCAGGATCCTGCCGTTAAACCCCCCGATGCCATAGCTGCTAATGACCATGACATTTAGGGGGTTAAGCAGCAGGGATCCCATGGTTTCAGAAGCTGTGCAGCCTCTGATCACTGCAGTCAGGATGCCATAGTCAATAGTATCTGTGGCTTCTAGGGGATTGAAGGTAGGAAAGGATTTCCTCTGTGTACCATTGCCCTTCCCCAACATAATTACAGAGTGCTGATGGTGGTAAAATAGTGGCCTCGAGGTCTGCCAAATATGGAGCCTTTTATGTCTGGTGCACACCACATTTATGATGACTGTTTAGCTCTAAGGCTATGTTCACACGGGTTAACTGCCCGTGGACGGGGGTGGGGCGGGAGCGGGGGGCCGGCACTTCGCCGGCCCAAAGACAGTCATTGCTAGCGGCGCGTATACACCGCTAGAAAGTGACATGTGAATTATCTCCCCCCTCGCCGTATTGTCCGAGCGGGGAGAGGAGACGTAATCCATAGTTCTCTATGAGAACTGTGGATTACCGTAATGACCAGGACGTTTTCAGCCTGTAATAGGCGCACTCCGGCACTTAATTACGGACCGAAACACGTTCTAGTTTAAGCCGTGTGAACATGGCCTTAGGGTATGTTTACACAGCGTAATTGTGTTGCGCATTTTGCGGTGTATTTGCGCTTTAATGCGGTCGAAATGTGCGCCACAATTATGATAATTCATAGCTCTCATAGAGAACTATGAATTACTTCTTGTCTCCCCTGTTATACAATACGATCGTATTGTACGCTGGGGGAGAGAAGTGACATGTCACTTCTTCGTGGCGCTTGTGTGCCGCTGCTAATGGGACTGGATGAGTCCAGCCCCCCTATGCTTTAGAAGTGCGCGCTGGACAGTGCCTACTTCTAAAACACACAGTGTATTGCAGCATATACGGTACGCAACCCAATACGCCGTGTGAACATACCCTTAATGTTACACTAAAATATATCCATAAGATGACATGGCAAGTCAGAAGCCAAAAATGCATACCACAAAAAAGAAAAAATAGCATAGGTAGATACTCTGTTCTATTCAACCACATTCAGAACAAAAAGTATGTGTTAAACAGTTGTTATGCACGCAACAATACCAAATATGTGTACTTTTTTTATTTTTGATCTTTTTGGGGCGTTGTACATGTTTTATGTATGTGTGTGTTTTACTTTTACTTCTCACAATAAAGGATTGAATTCAGCAATCTACTAGATCGCTGCTACAATACATAGCAATACAGTACTGTACTAGGTATCGTAGCTGTCAATCACCAATGTCTGACTCTGCCTTTCAGGCGCAGCTGTGCTTGGTGACGTCACAGACAGCCCGAAAGTCAATGTTAGGCTTCCGGTTACCATAGAATCCATTGGCACCCTACAATCGCATACCGGGTGCTGATGGAGACAGAGGTAGCTCCCTCCCTCTGTCTTTCCCTTAGCTGCCGCAGTCGCAATTGACCATTGCATCTAAAGGGTTAATCGGTCGATGTCTCAGGATACCAGTTGTAATATACAGCTGGCTTCCTGCAGTGATCATGTGGGCTCTATTTTTGAGACCGCACAATCACCTTGACGTAAATTTACACCAATTTGCGAGACCCTCTTACAGATCATTATGTTAACTTATGTCACATGTCGGGAAGGGGTGAAATGTGGGCTGGTGAGGTTTATTTGCCAGGGCTGCTTTTTACTCCCAGTCCGGCCCTGGATAGAGGAGAGAAGCTGAGCTCTGTGATATATAGGGTTATATGATAGAGGAGAGAAGCTGAGCTCTGTGATATATAGGGTTATATGATAGAGGAGAGGAGCTGAGCTCTGTGATATATAGGGTTATATGATAGAGGAGAGGAGCTGAGCTCTGTGATATATAGGGTTATATGATAGAGGAGAGAAGCTGACCTCTGTAATATATAGGGTTATATGATAGAGGAGAGGAGCTGAGCTCTGTGATACATAGAGTTATATGATAGAGGAGAGAAGCTGAGCTCTGTGATATACAGGGTTATATGATAGAGGGAGAGAAGCTGAGCTCTGTGATATATAGGGTTATATGATAGAGGAGAGAAGCTGACCTCTGTAATATATAGGGTTATATGATAGAGGAGAGGAGCTGAGCTCTGTTATACATAGAGTTATATGATAGAGGAGAGAAGCTGAGCTCTGTGATATATAGGGTTATATGATAGAGGGAGAGAAGCTGAGCTCTGTGATAGATAGGGTTATACGATAGAGGAGGAGCTCTGTGATATATAGGGTTATATGATAGAGGAGAGGAGCTGAGCTCTGTGATATATAGGGTTATATGATAGAGGAGCTGAGCTCTGTGATATATAGGGTTATATGATAGAGGAGCTGAGCTTTGTGATATATAGGGTTATATGATAGAGGAGAGGAGCTGAGCTCTGTGATATATAGGGTTATATGATAGAGGAGAGGAGCTGAGCTATGTGATATATAGGGTTATATGATAGAGGAGAGGAGCTGAGCTCTGTGATATATAGGGTTATATGATAGAGGAGCTGAGCTCTGTGATATATAGGGTAATATGAGCTCTGTGATATATAGGGCCAATTTGCCAAAAAAAATGATTCTTACCCTTAACTAATTTTAGGACTAGGGTTAGGATTTTTGTATTTACAGAATAACTTATTTCCGACATCTCCAGTCGCTACTTGGACCCCATATGGCTTAATTTACCAGATTGGTAAATTAACTCTTAACAGCCAGTAAAAAGTCTTAAACGTAACCCAAAGCCCAGTTTAGGGTTAGGGATAGAGTTAATGATAGTATTAGAGTCAGGGTTAAGGCTAAAGAACAAATTTGGGTTCGGGCCAAAATGTATCACTATGCAAACCTTCTTCACGATTAACTCTGAAATCATACAATTCAGCTTTTTACATCCATTACTGGAGATTCACAATTAAAATGAGCGTTTTACTCAACATCTTTACAACATAATTATTGCCGAATACTTATATTGCACTAACACAAACCATATCGATTCACACAAAAAAATGGCACATTTATTAAAAATCGCAGAAGAAATGGGCCACACTTAATGCTATAGACGCAGGTCAAAAATCTATAGCAGTAAGTACGGCCATATAGATTGGCACTTACATCAGTGCTATCCCCAATGTAGGTCGCAATCTTACTTCTCAATCTCTAATATGCACATTCACACTGAGGTCAATTTCATAGGAAACCAATTAACCTACCAGAATATTTTTGAAGCCTGGGACCAAAGTGGAGTATCTGGAGGAAACCCGTGTAAACACAGAGTGACATAATGGTTTTTTCTTAGCATAAAACTATTGTGATTTGGAATCACAGGCTGGAAACTTATCAGTACCAAGAAGGATGGACATGCATGACCTAATCTGAAATAAAAGGACATTTCGAGGTCTGTATGACTGAGTTTTATCACTGTAGCCTGATTTGGTCGATCATTACAGATTGTGTTGTCACTGTATTATACAGTCTAGGATTTCCTATTTACTTTCTATCTGCATTTTCCAACATGAGGGGTACACCCCTTATATGTAACCTGTACACACTGCTAAAGCTAGCCAAATAAGGCCTTGTTCACACCTTGTTTTTGGCCTCCACCACTTTTGTGTCAGACACATAAAGCATATATACCATTGGAAAGTAGGTCAAACACAGTCCAAAAGAAAAAAAAATGGTGACTCACCCGGCCACCAAATGTAGATAAGCAACGCTTCCAATGGATAAACAATGTTTTGATGCACAGGGGTCCCACTGGACAACGGGTATCAGAATATCCAATGAAAAGTGGTAAATCCTCGGAGCACCAAAAAACTGTTTAAACCTAAACAATTATTAAATTTGTTTTCAAAACTATATGGACACCCTCCTCCAAAAGAGACTTTTCATGTTTTGTAAAACGCTGGATATAGCGGATCCTCTGGGCCACCATGAGTGTAGATGATGATACTTGCGGTGGTAGCCAAAGTGTGGGACAGGACACCGGACAGTGGTAGCGGTGACAGGGCACAGCAGCATATAGCCGTAGATAGGTAATGCAGTCCCAGGCAGGTAGCGAACTTGGTGCAACGACAGAAAAAGCAGGGATACAGGTGCTTTGGAGAGCGCAGGGTTAACGCAGGTATAATGGTGACTCAAGGGTTAAGTCAGCAAGAGCACAGCAAACAGGGGTCAAGCTTCTTGGATTAACATGAACGAACTGACCAGGAGCAAGGATAGGAAGTTGCTAAAGTAGCCAGGGGTCACAAGTCATGGAGCAGGTAATTGGGACACTGTCACTTTAAATATAAGAGCAGCACCCCCAGGGGGAGTATGTGCACGCACGGGACGCCAGGGAGCCAGAGAAAGGATACCAGACTCGTACCTGGAGGTGGGCACTACTGCCGGCACCACATTACAGACAGGAACCAGGGCAGGTGAGTAACAAGTAGCGGGGACACTGACTGCTGCAATCTCCGGACCGGGAGCCGCAGGAGAGACCTGGGAGTCACGGGCATGCCGATTGTCCATGGCAGGGACCGCGGTGTGAACCGTGACAAGTTTGCTCTATAGACCTCTAAGGCTCTGCCTTGGCCCCCCATTGGGGTATTCACCTGGATAACTTTTTCAAGGTATTTTGACAGATACTAACGATGGAGGCTATAAATGTGATGTGATTTGGGCCTAAATGGTGTCCACTGTTTTAGATTTTATATTTCTAAAAATATTTTTGAAGGGGTGAAACTAAAATGGTAACATTCTTATGTACAGAAGTAAGAGTGTGGAGACAGGAATGGATACACTAGTAACTAACTAAGAAATATAGCACTCCAAAAATACCAGTAAGGCCTGGTTCACATATGTATTGGAGGTTCAAAATGATGGAAAAATCGGCATAGCATGGAGAGTCATTTTTCCATTTAAATGACGGATACCACAAAGAAAACCCAGTGATGAAGACCCCTTCATAGTAAATGGGTCCAGCCAGGTGACGATGATGTCCAACATGTTACAGATTTGGCACCGCCATTGTTTAATTGTATAACTATGTAAGATTCCACTGAACAGGTTAGAAAAAGACAGATTTATAAAGACTTGTGGTTGACCAGGCAATCAGAAGACCGAAAAAGAAAGTCTAGGTGAAAAGTACATGAGCTCCCACCGAAAATGCGAAAAACAATCCATGAGTTTCAAATGTGAAGGAAAGTAGCACAAGACTGGGACTTCTATAAATGAATCAATCTTTTCTAACCATTAGGGATTACTAGTAGGGAATACCACAAGGCATTATGGGAAAGGAGCTGGAAAGCTCACTGCGCCCTCTATAGGTTGTAACAAATCCTCAATTTACTTCTGATTCACTGAATCTTTGAGAAGCAAAAAGGAATAATTGTCAAGCCAATATTGCTCATCTACATACGCGTTTCTGGGTTTTGCCCCTCATTAGTGTAGAGCAGAGCGATATTGACTTGACTGGTGGGAGGCAATAAGTGGGTATGAGGAGGGGAACATCTCTCCTTATGGAGAGCACCAGTTAAGGTGTGTAGTGTTTTGTTTTGCCTTTTAGCCCACTACTCAGCATCTGCATATCACAAGGCATTATGGGAAAGGAGCTGGAAAGCTCACTGCGCCCTCTATAGGTTGTAACAAATCCTCAATTTACTTCTGATTCACTGAATCTTTGAGAAGCAAAAAGGAATAATTGTCAAGCCAATATTGCTCATCTACATACGCGTTTCGGGGTTTTGCCCCTCATCAGTGTAGAGCGTAGGGAATACTGCATACAATCTGTAAGAAGAAACTGCAACTCGGAGGTGCTCAGTTAGGAGTGGTTTATGAAATAACATATAAAAATCTATAAACTTCGGAGCAATAAAAATCTAGGAAATGCATCCATCTGTACTATGCATCCGAATCACAAGATGTATTTACTCTTTTAGAAGTGGGAGATAATTAAGTGAATGTAAGGGCTTGCTCACACGACGTTTTTGATCCTTTTTAAGGATCCGTTTTTGATAGGTGAAAAACGCATCCGGAAAGCGGATCCGAAAAATGCAACAGTTGATACTTTATTTTGATCCGTATTGCATGCTGTTTAACTCGTGTTTTACGGATCCGCTTTCCGGATGCGTGTTTTGGTGTTTGTTTATTTTGGGTTTTTTTTTCTTTCTCTCTCTCGCTCGCCCCATTCATAGAACTCCTGCCCTGGTCCCGCGATCAATCCTGCGCCGGTCCCGCGATCCATCCTGCCCCTCTCACCGCAGGTCCACCTCCAGCCGCGCCGTCCCGCGATCCATCCTGCCCCACTCACCACCGGTCCACCTCCAGCCGCGCCGTCCCGCGATCCATCCTGCCCCACTCACCGCCGGTAAACCTCCAGCCGCGCCGTCCCGCGATCCATCCTGCCCCACTCACCGCTGGACCACCTCCAGCCGCGCCGTCCCGCGATCCAGCTCCGCTCACCGCGCCGATCCACCTCCAGCCGCTCACTGCGCTTTTCGCATCCGCTTTCAGGATGAAAAGCGCAGCTGATACGTACCCGGAGTGGGGAGCGCTTTTGGACAGGTGCCAAAAGCAGACTCCATTATCTCCTATGGGGTTTCACTTGTGTAAACCGCAATAAGAATTGACATGTCAAGTCTTACAGCGGATGCGAAAAGCGCAGGAGAGCCCTCAAAAGCGCATCGCTGATCTCCCGTGAGAACGGCGATGCGCTTTTGCCATTGAACTCAATGTTAATCACACTGACAATTGTTAGATCCATTTTGCGGATCCGTAAAACGGATCACAAAAACGTCGTGTGAACAAGCCCTTAAGGACCAGTGCTTGCCACCAATCTGCTCTTTCTTCTATCTCATATCTCCAATGACTACTTAAAGGGACACTTCCTCACTTCTTTGCCTGATCATTGTTTGTGATTCCTAATGTTCCTGAACAACTAACATGGTTTGCTGCCTGGTATTGACTTTGGCTTGACCAGCAGTTCCACTATCTGTCTGCTGCCTACTCTAACTCTTTGGTTTGTTTCTGGCCTCACAAGAATTCTGCCTAACTTGACCTTTCACCTATCTGACTATGGCTCTTGTTTGCTTCCCTGGTAAAACTCCTAGATGTCAGCCGCCAGTGATTGTATCAAGGGTAGTGACCTTAGAGTACCATTAAAGGGGTTGTCTCAATACAAAGAATAGCTTTCAAATTGTAGGGAACACAAAATAAAGACATTTTCCAAATATATTGCTTTGTTCCTCTGTTTTCCCTAAGGAGATACAAGTGAATTTATGACCTCCTTGGCTATTTCAGTTCCCTCAGTAACTGACCTGTAAACAATTCTCCCCCTGCTGTTTGTTCAATGAGATAACAGTGAGTGATGTCATCACACAGGTCACGGCAGTGTCCTGTGCTGCTCAGCAGTAAAAAGCTTGATTTATGTAAAATAAACAGAACTGTAATCAGGGCTTTTGTTTTGGGGATCAGATAAGAAGTCCTGTTAGTAGTTTGAGAAGCTAATCTGATCTAATTAGCATCTGAAAGCACAGCAGGGCACAGAGCAGTACAAGCATGGAGCTGTATGCAAATGAGTCAGTCTGAACCAGGAAGTGGCAGAGTATTTCATTCATGCATTCTCTGAAACTCTGAAGGGAGACAACTCCTTTAAGCTAACCTTTTTAAGGTTTGAAGTCACTTCTACTCCAATGACACCCCTGTCCCAAAATGTTATAGGATCGGAATTGACATTGGAAAACTTCACTGCGGGACCTGGAAGCACCAAAGAGAGGCGCCTAAAAAGGCCTGAAAATATGCTCAGACATCACCTCTCCTCTCAGGCAGCTACTGAGTGTTCAAACCCCAAGTGCTGTCATTCTACTCCCGTCCTCTGTACTCCTTAGTAATTAGTCAAACAGTTCAAATAAATAAAAAAGAAACCTCAATGAGGTGTGTGCATTGATAAAGAGAAAAAAAGTCCACAGGTTTGGTTCCTGCAGGGATTTGGACCTAGGACCCTTGTGCCTGGAGGCAAAAACTTTACCTCTCAGCTACTCACAGTGCTTTACATAAGCAGACCTTTCTTTGACTACAGAGAGGAAAGGCCTGGTGATGTCATCCTGCTGGGTCACATGATATGCAATTCAAACAAATCACACACACCCCCATCTGAGCACACAGAGCTGAAGAGCTGGAGGCAGGAGGTATGAAATGAGATCGTGGCAAACCCCTTTAACTGCAACATAGGTTTAGGGTAACCTCATGAGGGATGTTTATAGCAGAGCTTTTTTTTTACTTGTGCCTTAGTCTTGTCTTGTGTCCAATTTCCAGAATCTTTAATTTAACCTTTCTAGATCTGTCAGGTCAAGTTCAGTGCTTATTAAGAGAGATTGTTCTGAGTTTGTCTAGCAATTTGCTAAGTGTTCACTTTCAGCCTATGGAGCCTGTAGCATTCCTTGAGAATCTTAGAGCAACATGTAAGAGCAGTGCTGTGCCAGTTATCTGGCATCAAAAAGCTTTAGTAGACATATTCTATAGATGTATGAACAGTTGCATTCCAAATTTTGGTGCGATAAGTGGCGGCGCATCAAAGATTTAGGCCGTACTGGGGGCGTTGCACCACATTCTTAGAAGTAGACCCATCTATGATTCTTTGACACCAAATCTAGGTGCAGAACAGTTAGAACAATCAGACCATGGTAAAGGTGGTGCCTGAGCCAGACTTGTGGTATTGTCTCTACACTGCCCTGTATGTACGACCTGCAGAAGAACAGGACCAGGGTAAAGGTGGTGCCTGACTCAGACTTGTGGTATTGGCTCTACACTGCGCCTGTGTGTATGACCTGCAGAAGAACAGCCAGACCAGGGTAAAGGAGGTGCCTGAGCCAGACTTGTGGTATTGGCTCTACACTGCCCTGTATGTATGACCTGCAGAAGAACAGACCGGGCTAAAGGTGGTGCCTGAACCAGACTTGTGGTAAATTTGGGTCTACAAATGCCCTGTATGTATGACCTGCAGAAGAACAGCCAGACCAGGGTAAAGGTGGTGCCTGAGCCAGACTTGTGGTATTGGCTCTACACTGCCCTGTATGTATGACCTGCAGAAGAACAGAGCAGGGTAAAGGTGGTGCCTGAGCCAGACTTGTGGTATTGGCTCTACACTGCCCTGTATGTATGACCTGCGGAAGAACAGCCAGACCAGGGTAAAGGTGGTGCCTGAGCCAGACTTGTGGTATTGGCTCTACACTGTCCTGTATGTATGACCGGCAGAAGACCAGCCAGACCAGGGTAAAGGTGGTGCCTGAGCCAGACTTGTGGTATTGGCTCTACACTGCCCTGTATGTACGACCTGCAGAGGAACAGCCGGACCATGGTAAAGGTGGTGCCTGAGCCAGACTTGTGGTATTGGCACTACACTGCCCTGTATGTATGACCTGCAGAAGAACAGACCAGGGTAAATGTGGTGCCTGATCCAGATTTGTGGTATTGCACTACACTGCCCTGTATGTATGACTTGCAGAAGAACAGACCAGGGTAAAGGTGGTGCCTGAACCAGATTTGTGGTATTGGCTCTACACTGCCCTGTATGTATAACCTGCAGAAGAACAGCCAGACCAGGGTAAAGGTGGTGCCTGAGCCAGACTTGTGGTATTGGCTCTACACTGCCCTGTATGTATGACCAGCAGAAGAACAGCACACCACCGTAAAGGTGGTGCCACAGCCAGACTTGTGGTATTGGCTCTACACTGCCTGTATGTATGACCTGCAGAAGAACAGCCAGACCAGGGTAAAGGGGGTGCCTGAGCCAGACTTGTGGTATTGTCTCTACACTGCCCTGTATGTATGACCTGCAGAAGAACAGAGCAGGGTAAAGGTGGTGCCTGAGCCAGACTTGTGGTATTGGCTCTACACTGCCCTGTATGTATGACCTGCAGAAGAACAGCCAGACCAGGGTAAAGGTGGTGCCTGAGCCAGACTTGTGGTATTGGCTCTACACTGCCCTGTATGTATGACCTGCAGAAGAACAGCCGGACCAGGGTAAAGGTGGTGCCTGAGTCAGACTTTGGTATTGCTCTACACTGCCCTGTATGTATGACCTGCAGAAAACAGCCAGGGCCAGGGTTAAAAGGGGGTGCCTGAGCCAGACTTGTGGGATTTGGGCCCACACTGCCCCGTTGATTTTACTGCAAAAAACAGGGCCAGGGTAAAGGTGGTGCCTGAAAACCCGATTTTTGGTATTGGCCTACATGCCCTGTATTAGACCTGCAGAAAAAACCCCGT
>JAODAL010033554.1:0-45422 GCA_025379985.1 Phyllomedusa bahiana
GTTGTGCATTGTAAAGAAAAAAAATCCCAGGTTTGGTTCCCGTGGGGTTTTGAACCTGGACCCTTGTGAAAGGGTAAAAAGCATTCCCTCTAAGTACAGTGTAGCTATTATACCTCTAAAAAACAGACCTTTCTTTGCTAGGAGAGGAAAGGCCTGGTGAGTCATCCCGGTCACTATCTGCAATTCAAAAAATCACACATGCCCCCTTCTGAGCACACAGAGCTGAAGAGCTGGAGGCAGGAGGTATGAAATAAGATCTTGGCAAAACCCCTTTAAATAATAAAAATACCTGGTCCCTTTTCCAAGCTTGGCTTCCAGAGTCAATGGCCACACAGTTGTCATCTGCACATATAAATTATGATTTGGCAAGTGCAAAAATAAGGATAAAAGAACACAGGCTTAGGGGTGGGGGGGATAAAAGAGATAAAAAGCCCTAAAAAGGGTTACGTATACAAAGCTGTATACCACGCCCTAATTCCCCGAGATGCAGATTTTCTGTGTGCAATGGCTAACAAATCAAAGTAAATTTATCCTAAAAGGGATATCACCCACAATCCAGGCCTATAAAAAGTTTACCAACATCCTGATAGACTTTTGGAGGATTATAAAGGGGGGTTAGGGAAAAGGGGATAATATCACAGTATACAGGCCAAAAAAAAATCCTTAAGCGCTGTTTTAAATGTAACGAGTCACCCCATAAAAGAGTTTTTGGGGATATATCCAATTGTCCCAGGTTGTAATAAATACTTTTGTCACCCCAAGGAGAAACTAAAGGCACTCTACCGAAAAGAAACCCTACCCAAAAAACAAATTTCCAATGAGTTTGGGGTTACTGATTTTTTAAATAGCAATCCTGTAACACAAACCATAGCAACACAAGGATTCAATTTCAATAAAGATGACTGTATAGGCAGCAGGAACGGGCTGGTATTGCATCCTTGTACAGTCCATGGGCTAATCTACATTCGGGGAAAAGGGAGCTGGTCACAAATTGCCCTAGCCCTGTTACCAAATAGCACAGCACAAGGTACCAATAGGGGTTTTAAGGGGAAACCCGTCACAAGGTTAGCCCCCCTTGTGGGGGCAGCACAAGCTAGTGCAGACATGCTTTCCCCGCGCTTGTCCCTTTTTCTGTAAAATATATAAAAATAGAAAGAAGAAATCCTTCACGGCACTCACCATCTTTACTAAAATGCTATTTTTTAGGTACTTTTCAAAAAAAAAAGGGCAACGGGAGAAAAAGCGACAGAAAGGCAACAGCCGTTTCGCGTGCAACCACGCTTCCTCTAAGGCTTAGAGGAAGCGTGGTTGCACGCGAAACGGCTGTTGCCTTTCTGTCGCTTTTTCTCCCGTTGCCCTGTATGTTTTGACAAGTAGCCTAAATAAATAGCATTTTATGTGAAGACTGGTGAGTGCCGTGAAGGATTTCTTCTCTTCTATTTTTATATATGTATTAATTCAAGACTTGTCTTTATATATTCACTGAGCACCACATTTTTTGCTAGCTTGGTAGTTTGCATGCAGCTGTGAATCCGGCTATCCCATTAGTTGCCGCCCTGCAGTGTAGTGCCGAGGTTGTTTTTCTTTTTGTTTGTTTGGACTTTATTCTGTAAGATGCTGTAGTTTTAGAGCATTTAATGCTCAAATCTTATTCATGAGCAGGTGTTAGCCCCACCCACCAAAGGCTAGTCCCGCCCACTGACAGTTATTCACATGCTGGGCGGGGCTAGTCTCTGGTGGGCAGGGTTTAAAAAACTGACTCTTTATAAGACTCTTTTCTGGCTGAAAACTGCAGATTTGAGCATTAAATACACGAAAACTACAGCATCTTACAGAATAAGGGACACAGCGCTGGAAACAGCATGTCTGTCACTAGCTTGTTCTGCCCTCAGCAAGGGGTGCATAATCTATGTGACAGGTTCTCTTTAATAAACGTGGAGGGCCTTTTATGCTTGTTATGTCAGATTAGGATACATGTGTGTAAGGATAATGGACAGAATGGCTTTCTACTTGTTTATGGTAATTTTCTTTTTAGATTCTACTTTAGGCTGAAGGTCACTTATTAAGTGATAAAAGGGCAAAGAAATTAACCTTTTATGTTTTGCTCAACAGGTTGTTACAAAATAAACAGTTATCTTTGAATGAAAAAGAAGGAAAGAATACCAATTATTTATATGCTCAATATGTTATTTAAAATCCACGTGGTGTAATAACTAAGCTCAAAAGTTAAATGTTCAACAATTGTTTGTAAACCATTAAATAGATTAACATCCCATTGTGATGTAGATATTGTGACTGTCTGTTACTGTAGCTGAAAGGCTTTATTTTTTTGCTTTTTTTTTTTTTTTTGCCTGGGCTGGGTCCCAGGAATTTTACCCATTGGTATACTCTACTCTAAGGGTCCTGTCTTTTCTGCAGTCAGGCCTGGAGCTTGGACTCTGCCTTTCCTCCCTTAGAGGTCAGATTTCTGGTCTCTCGGTTCTGTTTCAGCGCAAGCTGGCCTCCCGCTCCCAGGTTAAAACCTTATTGCAGGGGGTTGCGCATTCCGTCCCACTGGTTCGTTGTCTTACGAATCATGGGATTTAAATCCTGTTTTGAAGGCCATGCAGTCTTCACCGTTTGCGATATTGTTTATTATTATAATTAAGTATTTTAGAGCGCCATTGAATCCAGGGCGCTGTACATTCGAGTGGGTTACATACATAACATAAATCAAACGAGTACAATGTTACAATATTGTTATATGTTACAATATTATGGGAAGTTTCCCTATGTTTACTTTCATAGAAAGTAGCCATCACTTCCATCCAACAAGTGTCTGAACTGGCGGCTCTATCGTGTAAATCCTCTTACTTGGTACTCCATAAGGACAAGGTTGTCCTGCATCCCGTTCCTTCGTTTCTCTCTAAAGTGGTGTCATCGTTTCATATCAATGAGGACATAGTTCTGCCCTCTTTTTGCCTCTCATCCGCAAGAGCGGCTGTTACATTTTTTAGATGTGGTCAGGGCCATTCGGCTCTACCTCTCTGCTATGGTATCCTTTAGGCGCTCTGAGGCCATCTTTGTCATTCCAGAGGGTCCACGCAGAGGCCTGGGGGTCTTCGAAGGCCACCATTGCTAGCTGGATCCAGTCTGTAAGTTCGGAAGTCTTTGGGTCTAGGGGGGAACCTTCCGTTTCGGGTCATCGCTCATTCCACACAAGCAGTTGGTGCCTCCTGGCTGGTTCGGCATCAAGCTTCAGTTTTAAAGGTTTGCAAAGCTGCCACCTGGGCTTCAGTCCATACTTTTTCTAAGTTCTACCAAATCCATACCTTGGCCTCAGCTGATACAAGCCTCAGCTGTGAGGTACTTCAGGCAGCAGCGTGCTAAGGGCTGCCACTGCTGATTAATTTTTTGTTACCTTTTTTGTCTCTCACCCTCTGGGACTGCTCTTGGACATCCGAAGGTGCTGTCCCCGCGCCCCCCCCCCCCCCCGCCCCAATGAGATTGGCAAGAAATTTGGATATTTGCACTTCTCATAAAATCCTTTTCTCGTCCCATTCATTGAGGGACACAGATCCCTCCCTCTTTTTTTTCTCTCCATGGAATCGGATTTTTGTTTTATCTCTCGGCCACGGCTTTTGTACCAACAATTAGCCTGGCGTCAGCAGCAGGGATATAGTCCATCTGGGCAGGCCCAACATGTTTGGTCTGCTTATAGCCAAGGTGCTGTGTCCCCCAATGCATCGGCCGAGAAAAGAATTTTACGGTAAGTACAAATATCTAAATTTTTGTTAGGCAAAAGTGAGATTCAAAAAACTATGTAATTATGGTATTGCCATAACCATCCTGACCTGTGGAGTAACGTTATCACAGTATGTTTACCACATGGTGAATAACAAACTTAAAATACCTGAGTTTATCAATAAGTTATATGTACCCCAAGGTGTTAGCATTAAAAAATAAAACTCATGTAAAAAAAAAAAAACGCAAGCCTTCATAAGGGCGTGTTGAAAAAAATAAAATAAAATTATGCCGCTTGTAGTGCTCCAATGAACAAAATGAAGAAAATCGCTTGGTCCTTAAGGGGTTATAATGCGACTGTCTGACATGTTGTCTTCTCTGGCATCTGTGCCACAATTTTCTTGTTTTATCTCCTCCATAACCATTATTCTATGACTGTATTTTCAGAGCGGGGATGCTGGTGAACACTGGCTCGTTGGCTGCACATTCATAGCAATTTCTCCTATTTCAGGTGAAACCAGATGAATTTCGATATCTAACCAGGATTCAATACAAAGCTCAGTCAGACGGCGTCTGGGGAGAACATGAAATAGGTTACATCCTCTTTGTACGGAAGGACGTTGCAGTTGATCCTGATCCGAATGAAATCAAAAGCCATTGTTATGTGTCTAAAGAAGAGCTGACCCAGTTACTAGAGAGAGCCAAGCGGGGAGAGGTGAAGATTAGCCCATGGTTCCAGCTCATTGCAGACACTTTTCTATACAAATGGTGGGACAACCTGGATAACTTAAAATCGGTTGAGGATCATGATAAAATCCATAAACTGTGAAGGGTAGAAGGAAGAGACTAATTCTATGTGAGGTCCATGTGATGGACACAGTGCTTCCGTGGCAGAGTGTACTAACAGGCGGTCACACATGATGTGAACGCCTTGGCAAGTACTCAAATTTAGTGTAAATTAGAAAAGGTGAATAATTAATCCCTGAAATGCTTTCTCTGTAGGTAGAAGATGTAACTACAACAGTTTTTTTTCTAAACTGTATTAAAAATCTTATCTGAAAATGTTTCATATTGACTTTAATAAAAACTAGGTCTACACACGGAGTCTGCAAGGTTCTCACAATGTTGCTGTATTGGCAGATAATTGCAGAGCAGATTAATTCTTTAAAATTCACGGATGGCTATAGGTTAGGAGTCTTTGAGCAAGAGTTTCTGCAAATAGTCTCCAAAAAAATAGGAATCTAAAAAGAGAACAGAGTGACTTTGAATGACTATATTTACTATTTTGCCATAGGCAAACTTAAACTCTATCAGTTATCAATCTATAAAGCACTAAAACGTAACTTTTATTATGTATAACACTTAACCTCTATACACACTATTTAAAAAACCTGATTTCTAACCTCTCAATTTATCCCTTTCTAATTGTGAAGGAATAACTCCTTTTCGATTATCAAGTCTGGTGGAACAAAAACCTATTAACAGGGGAACCTTAAATATACAGTGATTTACTAACTCCAATAAGGGATCCAAAACCTCCTACTTGGGCAGTCATCCCTAATCCGATGGATATAAAACATGTAAGGCCCCCTTGTGACACCCTCTGCAGCAGGTGACACTGTAGAAAGAGGTGAGAAATCACAAATTAATATGTCATGCCTGACCTCCCCAACATGTTTCACCAACTAAATGGCTTCATCAGGGGATAGAGGTCCGGTCCCATGTGGTCTAGCTCATTTCCTTTTATATCCTCTTAGGTACACAACCTATTCAGGTACTCACCAATTGGCCACCAGAGATTCAACAATACCTATTCCCCCTATTACACTCCTGCATGCATACTGAAACTATTTACTGCTGCTGCGTTCTTATAAACAACATTCCTCAGGCAGTGTCGGACTGGGGGGTCTGGGGCCCACAGGGGAGTTGATCTGGGGGGGCCCACCCTTGATCTTGGGGGGCCCACCCTACTGTACGTAAAAATATTACCGGCCTCTCGGACATAAATGCGCCCATTTTACCACATAATACAGTGTGAAAAACAGAATTGTATGGTGTAGTACAATAGCAAGTGAGTCGCATATCTGTCTGTCTCACATATCATAGACACAGGGCTAATTAGCTCCATCCATATCCCCCATCACCCACATACAATATCCCCCTCCCCCCACATACAATATCCCCCCCCACCCACATACAATATCCCCCTCCACCCACATACAGTATCCCCCTCCAACCCACATACAATATCCCTCCACCCACATACAATATCCCCTCCACCCACATACAATATCCCCCTCCACCACCATACAATATCCCGCTCCACCCACATACAATATCTCCTCCACCCGCATACAATATCCCCCTCCACCCACATACAATATCCCCTCCGCCCGCATACACTATCCCCCTCCACCGCATACACTATCCTCCTCCACCCGCATACAATATCTCCCTCCACGTTTCCATTGGTCACGCACCTCACCACCTTCTAAAATACACACCAGCAAGAAAGTAGAAGTGTAACTCCTATCACAGGGTCAATCAGGGACACATGTACACTGCCACTAAACTAATGCCAATATAACCTACAACACCGCCATATAGAGACCGCATAGAGGTCAGACACCAGCTCAGGTATAACCTACAACACTGCCATATAGAGATCACATAGAGGTCAGACACCAGCTCAGGTATAACCTACAACACTGCCATATAGAGACCACATAGAGGTCAGACACCAGCTCAGGTATAACCTACAACACCGCCATATAGAGACCACATAGAGGTCAGACACCAGCTCAGGTCACATCACATTACAGTGAATACAACACTGATCCAATATAGAAGTAACATAACCCCTTACATCCAGGGACTCACCGGAGACGTCTAATCTGATGAGTTGTTCTCTTCTCTTGAGTCGTTCTTATTCCCTTTTCCTCTGCATCCGTTCCACACCGCCATGATGACTTGTCCCGGCCACAACTCATCCCTGCAGAAATTACACACAAATATCTTAGAATCCTCAATTTTCCAGCATCTTTTTACCCATTCCCACCTCTGTACAAACTACCCAGGGGTGGGAGAGCGGGTACAAGCCATAACTTAGAGGCCTAGTATCCTAAGGGGTTGGAGGGTGGGGAAAGGACTAACCCCCCTGGAGATAATGCAGGAGTATACAGGCAGTTAGGGGGTCTCTTTTAGGGAGTATACAGGCAGTTAAGGGTCTCTTTTAGATAGTATACAGGCAGTTAAGGCCTCCTTTAGGGAGTATACAGGCAGTTAGGGGTCTCTTTTAGGGAGTGTACAGGTAGTTAGGGGCCTCCTTTAGCTAGTGTGCAGGAAGTCAGCCCCCCCTTTAGCTAGTATGTAGGAAGTCAGGGCCCCCCTTTAGCTAGTGTGTAGGTAGTCAGGGCCCCCCTTTAGCTAGTGTGTAGGTAGTCAGGGCCCCCTTTAGCTAGTGTGTAGGTAGTCAGGGCCCCCTTTAGCTAGTGTGTAGGTAGTCAGGGCCCCCTTTAGGTAGTCAGGGCTCCCTTAGTTAGTCAGGGCCCCCTTTATATAGCCAGGGGCCCCCTTTATGTAGTCAGGGCCCCCCTTTAGTAGTCAGGGCCCCCTTTATGTAGCCAGGGGCCCCTTTATTTAGTCAGGGCCCCCCTTTATGTAGTCAGGGCCCCCCTTTATGTAGTCAGGGGGCCCCTTTATGTAGTCAGGGCCCCCCATAGTAGCCAGGGGCCCACCATAGTAGCCAGGGCCCCCCATAGTAGCCAGGGCCCCCTTAGTAGTCAGGGCCTCCCTTAGTAGTCAGGGCCCCCCATAGTAGCCAGGCCTCCCCATAGTAGTCAGGGGCCCCCCATAGTAGCCAGGGCCCCCCATAGTAGCCAGGGCCCCCCATAGTAGTCAGGGGCCCCCCATTGTAGCCAGGGCCCCCCATCGTAGCCAGGGCCCCCCATAGTAGTCAGGGGCCCCCCATAGTAGCCAGGGGCCCCCCATAGTAGCCAGGGCCCCCTTAGTAGTCAGGCCTCCCCATAGTAGTCAGGGGCCCCCTTAGTAGTCAGGGGCCCCTTAGTAGTCAGGGCCCCCCGTAGTAGTCAGGGCCCCCCTTAGTAGTCAGGGCCTCCCATAGTAGTCAGGGCCCCCATTAGTAGTCAGGGCCCCCTTAGTAGCCAGGGCCCCCCATAGTAGCCAGGGCCCCCCTTAGTAGCCAGGGCCCCCTTAGTAGTCAGGGGCCCCCTTAGTAGCCAGGGCCCCCATTAGTAGCCAGGGCCCCCCTTAGTAGCCAGGGCCCCCCTTAGTAGCCAGGGCCCCCTTAGTAGCCAGGGCCCCCCTTAGTAGCCAGGGCCCCCTTAGTAGCCAGGGCCCCCTTAGTAGCCAGGGCCCCCCTTAGTAGTCAGGGGCCCCCTTAGTAGTCAGGGCCCCATTAGTTAGCCAGGGCCCCCATTGTAGCCAGGGCCCCCCCTTGTAGCCAGCCCCCCCCCTTAGTAATCAGGGGCCCCTCTTAGTAGTCAGGGGCCCCCTTAGTCAGGGCCCCCCCCCCTTAGTAGTCAGGGCCCCCCCCCCCTTAGTAGTCAGGGCCCCCCCTTAGTAGTCAGGGCCCCCCCCTTAGTAGTCAGGGCCCCCCTTAGTAGTCAGGGGCCCCTCTTAGTAGTCAGGGGCCCCCCATAGTAGCCAGGGGCCCCCCATAGTAGTCAGGGCCCACCCCCTTAGTAGCCAGGGCCCCCCCCTTAGTAGTCAGGGGCCCCTCTTAGTAGTCAGGGGCCCCCCATAGTAGCCAGGGGCCCCCCATAGTAGTCCGGGCCCCCCCCCCTTAGTAGCCAGGGGCCCCCCTTAGTAGTCAGGGGCCCCCATAGTAGTCAGGGGCCCCCCATAGTAGCCAGGGCCCCCTTAGTAGTCAGGGGCCCCCCTTAGTAGTCAGGGGCCCCCCTTAGTAGCCAGGGCCCCCCCATAGTAGTCAGGGGCCCCCCATAGTAGCCAGGGGCCCCCCATAGTAGCCAGGGGCCCCCTTAGATTGTGTTTTATTTTTTTTAAAACTAACAGCCACTTAAATGGCTCCGGCTCCCGCTCCCGGCAGGTCCCGGCCGCTCGAGCTCCCCGCCGGCTCCGTACTGGCGCCCTGCATAGGCGGCGCGGTGAAGTGACGTCACCGCGCCGCCTACGTCACCAGTAGGGGCCGGCGCCCGGCAGGCTGAAGGCCTAATGCGTTCAGCCTGCCGGGGAGATCAGCGGAGCGCAGCGCTAGTGGCGCTGTGCTCCGCTGACACCGCGCAGCCCCGGAGACATTAGTCCCCAACTCCCGGGCTGGTCTCTGGGCGCTCGCGACGCGGGTCCCGGGCGTCCAGTGACCGGATGCGCGGCCGGGCCCCGGGGAGCGACGGCACTGCCTCCGGGGCCTGCAGCGGCTCGGGGGGGGCCCACCGGGGGATTCCCCGGTCCCCCGGCGGCCCAGTCCGAGCCTGTCCTCAGGCAAATTCACCATCTCCATAGTGGGCTTGCGCCCTATCTTGCCATGCTACCCGCGCACTGCACCAATGGACATTTCTGCCCTAACGGTGACGGACTTCCGTCCAACTTCTCTCATATTATTGCGTCTGCGCGGCTCACCTAGAACGGACTAAGCATGATAGGTATTAATTTTACAGCACACTACTAACTTTGTCACTTCCATAAACCTTTTCTCCTCTGTCTAATATGCATATTCATTGGGAATACGTGCTCCATTATACTGTACACTGCTATCTTTGTCTCTTCCCATAAACCTCTTCTCCTCTGTATCTAATTTTTGATTGAATAAGGAGTTTATTAACAACCAAATCGTCTAATACATGCACACACCTAGCCACGAGACGCAGCTCGGGAATAAATTACATTCACACATTTATGCATACATTCAATTCAATATTCCTACCGACTAGGGATGTATGTAAATTCCATGCTAACATATACTAGTACCAGCATGCAATTTTACACGATCATCCATACACCTTGCTACTGTAACGGTAACTACTAAAACTAGCTTTAGACCTGTGTAAAGAAAGGTTAGTAGGGAAGTGGGAGGCAGGTATACGGGAGGGAGGGATAACAAGGCCCGAAGCTTTATTAAAATGACATGCACAGACACATTGAGGGAAGTGGGTTATGGGAAAGGACAGATATTAAGCAAATAAGCAATAAGCAAATGAGCATTAAATATCGTCGTCTCCCTCCATATTATCCAGGCTGTAATAGTCTCTGAGCTGGCTGTGAATCAGCCGCCAACAATCTTCCACGGACGTGTGCTTTAAATTTTCCCTGGGTATGGAGTCTTTAAGTTCATGAGAAAGGGAATCCAACAAACGCTGAGCAAAGGGGCACTCCCAGAAAAGATGGTATGCGGTCTCCTCCACAAAAGGACACCGCGGGCAATACCGCGTTTTGCTCAGGTTATGGGCATGCATGGATGGCATCCACAACATGTCCATGTGTTCGTTGGTGATCCTGCAAGAAGAATCCAATTTCCAAACGATGAGGGCCGTGTCATCCGGATACCCGGGGACCGGCTCCAGCGTGTCTTTGGCTCTGATGAGCTTGTGGATAACCTTGGATTTCCACAAATCGGGCTTCAACCCCTCCAGATGACGTCCAAATAGAACCAAGGCGTCTCCCAGTTGTAAGGGAAGGAACTATCCCACTGATCCCACCCCAGGCCACGCCAAAGGGGTCTGAGGAAAAAGCGGGAAACGGACCTGCCCGCAGAGCCGCTCTTCTGAACAATGTTGTGGCGGATGCAATTGCAAACAAAAGAAAGCCTCAGCAAGGTGGGGATATCCGGGATGCCTTTCCCACCTTTGAGGGGATCCTTGTAGAGAAGGCTCCGCTTGACTCGATCCATCTTCGAACCCCAGATGAAGTAGAACACGGCCCTGGTAATGGCCCGACACAGTGGCAAGGGGGGCCAGGCCCGCGTGGTGTATTGAAGAACCAGCAGGATCTTGTTATGCAGAACCAATGCTTTATCCTCCAGGGTGAGCCTCCTGAGACTCCACAGACCGAAACGTTGGTTGACCTTTAACAAGCGCTCCTCCCAAGACTTTAGGTCCGCTCCTTCCTTACCGAACCAGACTCCAAGGATCTTGATGAAATCCGGTCGCACAGAAAAGGGGAAAGGGGCGGTGGAAGACAGCTGCCAATTCCCGACGATCATGGCCTCCGACTTTCCGCAGTTGACCTTAGCCCCCGAAGCCTTGCCACACTCCTCGCCGGTCTGGATGAGTGCGGTCACCGATGGCTGGTCAGCGTAGACGACCGTCACATCGTTCATGTAGAGAGAGCACTTGACCTCGCAGCATTCGGGACCTGATGCAGTGATCCCTCTGATCTATCCATTTTGGCGGATAGCCTCTGCAAAGAGCTCTATACAACACACAAAAAGAAGAGGTGAAAGACAGCCTTGTCTGACCCCAGACAGGATGGGGAAGGGGTCAGTCTTCCAGTCGTTCACCAGCACTGTGCTGAAAATACCAAGGTACATTTCACCGAAACCAAACTTGTGCAAAGCCTTACCCATGAAGACCTAAGAGACCCCATCAAAGACCTTTTCCTGATCCAGACTGACCAGGGCCGGAGTTGTGCGGTGGCCTTGGATGTAGTGGACCGTGCCCCTTACCAGAGCTAGACTATCCGCAATCCTGCGACCAGGAACGCCACAGATTTGGTCCGGGCTTATGACCCGTCCGATGACAGACTTTAACCTATCCGCCATTACCTTTGCCAAAATCTTGTAGTCGACGTTAAGCAGGGAAATAGGGCGCCAGTTCTTAAGATCGCTCCTCTCTCTCTTACGCTTAAACAGTATAGTAATCATGCCCTCTCTCAATGACTGAGGCATTCTGCCCTCCGCCGCCATCTCACTATAGACCTCCAGCAGGTCCGGACAGATCAGGTCACCCAGCGCGACGTAAAGTTCGGCGGGGAGACCGTCGCTGCCCCGCGTCCTGCCGGTTCTAAAGGATTTGGCGGCCGAGAACAGCTCCTCTACCGTCAAGGGGGCATTCAGAGTGGCAGCACCTGCGGGATCAAGGGTGTTAGTGATACCTGCCAGGAACTTATCCGCTGTGTCCTCATCCCTAGGTTTGGGGGCGTAGAGGTTCCGATAGAAGTCCGAGACGACCCCCATCACCTCCTCCTTACCCGTCCTCATTGTTCCAGTCTCATCTCTCAGCTCATTCAGTGGCATGTGTCCAGCGTGGACCTTCCTGAAGAAAAAAAAAAGAGTTACACTTCTCACCTTTCTCATGGTGTTACACCTTGGAGCGAAAGAGGATTTGCCGAGATTCCTCCTCAAAGTGCCTTTTAAGGCCCTTCTTGTTCTCCTCCAGGTCATCCCTGCTGACGTCCCAGCCGCACCGCTGGAGGTCCTGCAGGGAGCGCAGCTCTCATTGCATCGCTCTGAAGGCTCTCTTGGCGGCCTTTCGCCTTAAAGAAGCTTCAAAACTCCACCTTTACAAATTCCCACCAGTCACAGAGGTTAGAGAAGAACACCTTGTCATTCCTCCAGACCAGATAGGCATCTCTAAGTTCCTCGAGCACGTCTTCCTTATCCAACAGGGTGCAATTCAGCTTCCAGGATCCGGGCCCCGGCGGGAAGCTGTTGCCCATGACGCCCTGCAAGTGAATGGTCCTATGGTCGGAGAAGAAGCAAGGGACCATAGAGAACCTAACCTGCTTGACCGCTCTCAAGAAGAAGACAAAGTCGATCCTCGAGCATAGAGAGCCATGGGGCCGGCTCCACGAATAGTTCACGGAGCCCCTGCCCATACCACCCACCACATCCTTCAAGGATGCCTCCATTGTCATCTCTATAAGCAGTTTGGACGAGTTTAGATTAAGTGCCTGAACTCCTGCCATCCTCCTCTATAGGACAGTTGAAATCGCCGGCCATCACCACCGCTCTGGTAGTAGCAAGCTGAGCCCGCAGTAGTTGGAGGAGCTCCAATCGGTTGCCCTTATCCGGGGAAGCGTACACGTTGATGAACCGAACCGGTTCCCCGGCCCAGGTGCCATCCACGACGAGTAACCTGCCGCAGACGAGCTCCTGGACCGAGTCAAGCGTGAAACCGCTCCCCCTAAAGAAGATGGCCACCCCTGCGGACTTGCAGTCGCCACCGCCAGACCAGAAAGAAGGATCGTGAACCCAACGCCTACAGAGATGATGGTAGGTCCCGCACGACACCAAAGAACATTCCTATAAAAAGTATACATCGGCTAACTGACTAGAAAGAAAGGTTAGTACTGTCTGGTATCTAGACCTATCTCTAATGCTCCTCACATTTATGCTAAAGAGTGATAAATTAGCCATGCTGTTGGAGAGAAGGGATGGTTAGACCATACATTACCACCTTTTTCTAAAAACCCTTCGGGCGGGTCCTCCTCTTTACCGTAATACGAAATGTCCAGGCTACCGCAGAGGAAGTAATCAACTGTGGTTACCGTGTAGGCACGTGCTTGGGGGATCTCCTGGACCTCGATGAGGTTGTCGAAGTCGCTCTCCTCCTCCCCTTAGTCGGTGAGCGTTTCCACCATATGCTCCATTTCTTCCTCTGCATCAACGACTGTCTTGGAGGGTTGCTCCAACTCTACGATTTTCTTTTTGCTGTCGTCGGTGACGTTCTCCTCCGCAGCTTTCCTCTTCTTTACTACGGTGCCTAGGGGGAGAAAAGGGGGAAATTCTCCTCTGTATCTAATATACATATTCATTTTAATAAAGCTTCAGGCCTTATGATTAGCCCGACACCCCCCTCCCTCCTCCCGCAACTTCACCTCCCACCTTCCCCACTAAATATTCTTTCTTACAGGTCTCAGCTAGTACTTAATTCATTACGTTTACCAATGGAAATATGCGAAAACCTAGTACAGTCATGCTCTATTGTATTTGCAATACATTGTAATTGCATATTTTGTATTTGTAAGTTAGCACAAAATCTATGCAGTCGGTAGAAAACAAAAATGTATACATAAGTTGATGAAATTTTAACTTCCCGAACTGGGTCTACGTCATGAGCAACATAAGTGTATATATTATATGATTCAGTTGCTAACAAATTCTTTATGCAAAATAAAAATATATCCCAATTTGTTAAATAGAAACTGTGTCATCATTGCAAAATACTGGAAAAGTGAGGGACAAGGAGTGGGCAGGAGGGGGATAAGAAAAAAAAAAAAAAGTGAACTCTGGTGCTCCTATAGTCATATATTCGACCATGCTTATACCACTGACTGTACTCAACCAAATATATCATGTTTCCTCAAAAGTTATATAGGGAATCAGCAGGATTAAATAAATCTGAAAATGAAAAGCCTCAATTAGCCTTAGGGGGGTTTCAATGTATTGAGTCTATATATCCATCAGGCCTCCTTCCTGTAAAAAAACTAATATCCCGATCTCCTTATCTTCCCCTAGCTTTGTCACAACAGATGCCCCAATATTTTAGCACCCAATCTATTTCCACCATTATCTACTTCAAAATGTGTCTTGCTAAGGGGAGTGTCACCTCTATGTTTAATAGTACTCAGATGTTTTGAGATCCAACGACGAAACTCCTGTATGGTTTTTCCCACATAGATCTTGGGGCAGCTACAACATACCCATAAAATCACCCCTCCTGGTTTTACAGTTTATAAATTGTCATATCTCAAATCTTCTCTTATCAATGGGATAACAAATTTTAGTTTTCCATAAAATGGACAAAAAATGAACGAGTTTGCCACAAGGATATGAGCCTACCACCGGAGACTGTAACATAATTTTTGGCTATCTCCCTCAAAGTGACTATGCATCAAATTCATCCTCTATAGATTTTTTTTCACTCTTCTATTTGTTGACACAAGGATATTTTGATCACCTCAGAGTAACCGTATCTTGCTTTTTCAGATGTGCCAATGTCTTCTAAGTATCACCTCTCATTTCAATTGGCCTATCATCGAAGGTACCTATAACAACAAATTAAATCCTTTTTTCCTTCCTTGTTGTTTTACTGATTAATAAAGTCCTCTGTCACTAGTCAAAGCCTATTAAACAGCCTTCACTCGAACATTTTTTTGGATAACTCCTTGCCTGAAAACGTGCATTTAACTTTTTTATACAATTCTTTCATTGAAAGCTCTAAATGTAGAGCAGTTCCTACGAGCCCTAAGAAATTGGCCGTATGGGAATCCCTTTCCTTTAGGAAGGTGGAGCCAGCTGAAAGTGTAACAAACTATTGGTAGTCCGAATTTCCCGAAATATCTTTTGTCCTGAATCTGGCTTGTTATCATCCAACATAATTTGAAGATCCCAAAAAATTTAATTTTCTCTCAATGAATTTCAAAAGGTGAATTTCATCCCAATTTCATTATCATTGAGTCTAGATACAAAATCCTTAAATAATTCTTCACTACCGTCCAAAAAAAAAAATCAATATATCATCAAATAAAGCGCCTCCCAATATAAAATCCGATCGTGACTAATTTGAAAGTGTTCAAAAAAACAATAGCATCCTCCCCACCAAACCTAAAACAAATTATATTAATAAATTAGCAAAGGAGCTTGGTGCACAGCACTTAAGTGCCCATGGCTTCTCCCTTTATCTGGTGAATAAAAAGGTGCATGAAACAAAAAATAATTGTGTGTCAAAACAAATCCAATAGCTGTAAAACAAAATCATTATGTTCATAAATTGCGTACCGCTTGCATTCAAAAAAAATACTTGATTGCTTTCAGGCCCAGGTCATGTCTGATGTGCTGTATAGGGTTTCTCTGGCCTAAACCTTGCAAGAAGTGTACTTTCACTCATTACTAGATCGTTAATTCTCATCACAGTATCCTTCGTATCTTTAAGATATGAAGGAAGCCCAGTGACAAAGGGCATCAGTATACGGTCAACATAAGTGCTGGGTCCTTGTGTTAAATTATTTCTACTACCTAGAACTAACGGTCTTCTTGGTATTCGGCAACAGCCTCTTATATTCACTTATTGGTAAGCATAGAAAGTAGCAATGGTAGGATTCGCATTTAACATGAATTTCTTCTCATCTTAATTAATTTTTTCTCAATTCCCAGATCCAAAATCCTTTTTAGTTCTTTCAAATACTCATTGGTTGGATCTTTTGAAATCCTCTATGTTTCTGAATCATCAAGTATTCTCTTAACCATTGCTCTATAATCATTTTTTTTTTTTTTTAAATTCAAAACCAAAGTTTATTGAAACAGAACAGGTGGTATACATCAATATGCATAGAGTACATTCAGGACATGAGAGGTACAAAATTACTACAGCTTCAAATAACATAAAACAAAGATGGCTGCCAGTCTTAAGAAACTAATGTCCTTCCGAATTAACAATGCATGACGTGATATGCGAATTGACAATCTGAAAAAGAGAACGGGAAAGGTAGCAGAATAACTGTAATTTGAGATGTACTATTAATAGTCGAAGTTGCCACTAAGAATATAGAGTGGTACAGGTATATGGAGGTGTTCATGAACAGCTCAGTTCTTTATATTCCCACACAAGAGGAAACCGGAACCCGGACAAAACCAGCGAGCTGGAAAGAGGGAGGAAAGCAGGACTGTAATGTGTCCATGACCCAGTCCAGGGGTGCCGTAGGATCCCTCAATCCTGGTCAGAGTCCTAATTGTACTGGGTCCACCACGAAAACCTCTCATTTTACCTCTAGAGGCACTAAGAGACCCAAAGGGTCATTATACATGGAAAATGACCAAACACACCAAGAAAAGAAAAACTTAAACTAAAAGGAATCAGCCAGTCGGGTCAGGGAGCCTCCACCACCCACTCGATCACTTGTCGGTCAAACACTGAGCTGGGATATTACAGGCAAGCGAAAGCTAGTAAATTGTAGTCCCTCACAAAATCTGAGCCAGTCGTCCCATATCTTGTGAAACATCTCAACCGTACACCACCCGAATCACATCTGATCTCCCTCCCTCCTCCCACCTGCAGTTCTGTGTATCTCCTCAATACCAATCCTTTATCAAGAAGGAATGGTTTGTGGTTCTCCATAACCTAGGGATAACAGCCCTAGCAGCATACAGCAGGAAGACAATTAGTCTATATACCTTTTGATGGAGCGAGGGGACCCAAAGTAAGCATAAAAAGTCTAGACAGTTAGGGTCATTAGTCAACTTCACTTACGATATCAAGTCAATTATGTGAATAACCCTAGCCAAAAGGCCTGGAGGGGAGAACACATTCACCAGATGTGCAACATCGGTCCAACTCATTATGGCACCTCCAACACAGGTTTGAGACAGATGGTATATATGGCAGAAGCGATGGACTCGATACCATCTTGAGATAACCTTGTAGTTTTAATTCTTGAATTCTTACGGAAACTGAGGTCTCGGGCCAAGTGACATCACTTTTGCCCAATCGTCCTCCGGAAAGCTCCCTGGAAAGTTCCCCTCTCCCATGCCAACCTGAAAGCCAGGCTTCAGTTGAAGTCCCCATCTTGTCAGCCAGACCATAATCCTAGATAACAAATGAGTGTGCAGATTAGTAACTGGCAACCACCAGTTCTCGAAGGTAGAGAGGGCTCTGGTGAGAGCCAAAGGCCCTGGTAGGCGAACACAGACTGAGGAGTTGATAATGATGCGCAAATCTTGAGTAACTGGGTCATCCAAACTCGTCCCATCCGTGCATCATAACATTTGACCGTAATGCCCGCAATATATGTCTTTAAGAATCCCAAATCCCTTCTCCCTCCCAGCCCCAGTCTTAAGAGCCATGCTTCGGAATTCCCGGTTTGCCCAGTGATGGGTAAGAGTACCTCCTGACTTTAAAATGGGCATAAAAAGAGGGAAAGACTAATTATCCGTACCGTTGTTTTGTGTGATGAGAGTAAGAGAAGTCCAACAACAACGATTTTGGAGAGCCACAAGGGGGTAACCAGTGGGACTGTGCCGCTGTAGGAGAATCCATACATTTCAGTTTTAAATTTGGACCCATGTCTTAAGAATGGAGATTATGGAAGTTATCTAATATTCTGAAACTGCAGATGCCGCTAAATAATAAGCCTGCAAGTTCGGGATTGAAAGCCCTCCTATTTCCGCTTAATTCCATCAATATGTTCTAGAAATTCTTGGATGCTTGTGCGCCCAGACAAACTGCATGATCAGACTATGCAGGGAGCGAAAAAAGGACTTAGAAAGTAGAATCGGTATGGTCTGGAAAAGGTACAGCAGCCTGGGGAGAAGGTTCATCTTAACTATGTTAATTCGCCCCATCCAGGAGAAATCTTTATTTTTCTACCTGGAGAGGTCGACTCGCATTGAGTTGACAATAGGTGGAAAGTTGAGGTCAAATATTTTGTCCAAGTTTGACGGGATATTGATCCCCAGGTACTTAATATGCGAGGGGGCCCAGGAGAAGGAGTAATTATCCTTCAATCGAGCAACTTCCTCTGGGGGGAGAGATACATTCAAGGCCATGCTTTTAGCCATATTTACTTTGTGGTTACTGAATGACCCAAAAGAGCCAGAACCAGAAGAAGGAGGAGTTAGTGGGACCATGAGGTCTCCAATGACGTATAATAGCAGATCGCTGCGAAGGCCTGAAGCACCTCACTTCGTACCTGGCACAAACTTATCCCATGGATAGACGTGGACAAGCGGATATCCTGAAGTAAGTGCTCCATGGCTATGGCATACAGAAGAGGGGACTATAATAATTTTTATGTAAGATGACAATATTCCCACCCTTGTCATTGGGTTTGATTACTATTTCCCTGTTAGATTGTAATTCTGCAATAGCTAGTTGTTCCTCACATTTTAAATTTAACCCCTTAAGCCGAACGCCTGAAAAGTAGTTAATGACCAGAAAATTTTTTTAGTTTTGGCCTCCTTGCGTTTTAAACAGTTAGTAACTTTTTTTTATTTTTTCAATGACGGCAGTTGGATAAGGCCTGTCGTTTTATTCGAGACAGTTTACTTTATAAGGAATAGTTTTAAGTAACACTTATAAATAATTGCAGTATTTTTTTTTTTATTTTTTTACAAAATTTTTTTTTGTTTTTTAATTTTTTTTTTACACATATCACATTTCACACTTAATAACTTGTTAGATTAATTCTACAGTGTTTATTACGGTTGGTGGTTACCAAATATGGTAGGTTTTTTGTGCGTGTAATTTATGTACAATTATTTTTTATTAAATATTATTTTTATTTTATTATTTATTTTTTATTCTTTTTTTTAACACTTTTTTGGTTTTTTTGTACTTTTTTTTTGACTTCCCATGAAGGGAGAACTCTTAACATTTTTTTTATTTTTTTTTTTACACTCTGTGATATGTATTACATATCATATAATGCTAATACATGCTAATCTGTGGTCAGTCTGACACAGGCAGTGGATTAGGACAGCACACAGTGCATCCTAATTCACTGGCTTCTTACACAGACAACTCTGGGGCCATGCTAGGACCCCTCAGACTGACTGTCAAGGCCTGTCCTGAAGCTCTGTCAGGGATGGACCGGATTTGTTTACTTTTTTCCTGTTAGATTGTAATTCTGCAAAGCTAGTTTTTCCCACATTTTAAAATTTAAAATTAAGGAAAAGGGGCCAAAAAGTAGTTAATGACCAAAAATTTTTTAGATTAAATTTTGATTCGGGGTGTATTTCCCAATTTTGTTTCAAAATTTTCAAGGTTTACTAGAATTATGGGGTTCTCCCCCACTTTTAATCGAATTTTCAAGATACCCAAATGTTTTTCCCCTAATTTCCTAAAGTTGCTCAACATTATTTTTCATTTTTTATATTTTAAACCAACCTTTTAGCAAAAATATTAATATTTTTTTTCCCAAAACAAACTCATTAAATCGGGCATAGGGTAAACGTAAGGGCCCTAGCCAACGCCTTTTTTGATTTTCCTTAGTCATAAGAGGGTAAATTAATCACTTGAAGTGCTCCACCTTTGTTATTTGATAATTTCCTTTTCCGATCCCTCAAGAAACCTTGGTTGTTCGAAAAAGGGGAAGCATTTGCATTTTTTAATGCCCGAGATTGTGTTCACAACCTCCATTTCCTCCCCAATGGGGAATTTGTATGCCATATGAAACATTGCCTGGCTCCCATACCATGGGCCACCACACCACAGGATACAAAGAGGATAATGTATTTGATCCCATTAATCCTTCCCTGATTGGCATCTCTGAGAATCTGATGTTTTTACCGTTTTTGGGTAATGATTTTTAGTGTTTTCTTATTTTTCCAACCTTTGTTCTTTTCTGTCCTTCCTCCAACCCGTTTTTCTTACCCTGGGGTTTGACTTTAAAACCTGTGGAGGATTCTTCACAGCAAAATCTCTGAATCTGATACATCGAATTAAATTAGGTTTTTAGGTAAATCACTTTTTCCAAAAATAAAACCGGGTTTTTCAAAATCTTTTCCGATCCCTCAGAAATTTTTTTTTGTTTTCCTTTTTAATTTCTTCTCTCAGAGATTCTATATTCCGTTGTAATTTTTGTTCTAATTCAGGGAAATCTGCATGAGCACGAAAGTTATTAATCTCCACTATCTCCTGATTTAATCATTTAATTTATTAAATGAAATTCTTTCATATTCTGACAGGTATTTCATCAATTTCAGAGAGCATTCAGTTAGCAATTTTTCCCAACCTTTTATAAAAATGGGGTCCTCTAAATGTGTATTCGGTCTCAAACTGATCCTTAATCCTCTATACACAATCTGTTGTTGTATATATGTCTCTAGACTAGCTTCTTCCCAGCCTGCCCGAAATTGTTGTTTATAAGTCTTATTTAATTTCTGAAAGTGAAGGAGACCCCATAATACTAGATATACCCTTGACTAATTTGAAACCAAAATCTAGGAATACACCTCCGATATCACAATACAATTTATTGGATACGTTTGTGGAAGTAGTAACGCAAGATATAAAGAAACTAGCACTTAGACGACAACCATCTTTTTTAAATTTAAAATGGGAGGAACAACTAGCTATCGCAGAATTACAATCTAACAGGGAAATAGTAATCAAACTCAGTGACAAGGGTGGGAATATTGTCATCTTAAATAAAAGTGGCTATAGAGCGATGGTTAAGAGAATACTTGATGATTTAGAAACATATGAGAGGCTTTCAAAAGATCCAACCAATGAGTATTTGAAGGAACTAAAAGGGATTTTGGACCTGGGAATTGAGAAAAAATTTATTACTGAGGATGAGAAGAAATTTATGTTAAATGTGAATCCTACCATTGCTACATTTTATGCATTACCAAAAGTGCATAAAGAGGTTGTGCCAATACCAGGAAGACCGATAGTCTCAGGTAGAAATAATTTAACACAAGGACCCAGCACGTATGTTGATCGTATACTTTTGCCCTTTGTCACTGGCCTTCCTTCATATCTTAAAGATACGAAGGACACTGTGATGAGAATTAACGATCTAGTGGTGAGTGAGAGTACACTTCTTGCAAGTTTAGACGTAGAAGCCCTATAATGCAACATTAGACATGACCTGGGCCTGAAAGCAATCAGGTATTGTTTGAATACAAGAGGTACGCAATTTATGGAACATAATGATTTCGTTTTACAGCTATTGGACTTTGTTTTGACACATAATGATTTTTTGTTTGATGGTACCTTTTATCACCAGATAAAGGGAGCAGCCATGGGCACAGTTTGTGCGCCAAGCTTTGCTAATTTATTTTTAGGTTGGTGGGAGGATGGTATTGTTTTTTCTGAACACTTTTAAATATTCACAGATCGGATTTTATATTGGGGGCGCTTTATTGATGATATATTGATTTTTTGGGGATGGTAGTGAGAATTATTTAAGGCTTTTGTATCTAGACTCAATGATAATAAAATTTGGATGAAATTCACCTTTGAAATTCATATTTGTTGGTAAAAAAAGCGATTCAGAAAAAGATATTTGGAAAAAATACGGCTACCAATAGTTTGTTACACTTTCCAGTGGCATCCACCTTCCCTAAAAAAGGGGGGATTCCATCGGCTAATCTTAGGGCTCGTAGGAATGTCTACATTGAGGCTTTAAAATGAAGAATGTATTAGTTAAATACACGTTTTAGGCAAGGGGTTATCCAAAAAATGTTTGAGGAAGGCGTTTAATAGGGTTTGACTTGTGACGAGGACATTAATCAGAAAACAAAAGAAGGAAAAAACTATTTAAATTGTTGTTAGATACCTTCGATATAGACCCAATGAAATAAAAAGTATTTTAGAAGACTTTGGGCACATTCTGAAAGCGTCCAGTATTCTCGGAGGCGATTCCAAATATCCTAGTGTCAATATACAGTAGAAAAGGAAAAAATCTTAGGGTGAATTTGTGCATGTCACTTTGAGGAGATAGCAAGAACGGGTTACAGTCCCCCGGTGGTAGGTAATACCTTGTGGAAAACTGTTTTTTTTCCCATTTATATGGAAAACTAAGGAATTAATCCCATTGATAAGAGAAGATTTGAGATAAAACTATTTATCAACTGTAAAACCAGAGGGGTGATTTATGGGGCTATGTGTACCTGCCCCAAGATCTATGTGGGAAAAACCATACAGGAGTTTCATCGTTGGATCTCGAAACATCTGAGTACTATTAAAACTAGAGGTGACACCCTCCTAGCGAGACACATTTTGGAAGTACATAATGGTGAAATAGAGGTCTTAAATTCTGGGGCATCTGTGTGAAAAAGCTGGGGAAAAGAAAGGGCGATCTGGATATAGTTTATTTTTACAGGAAGAGGCAAGATGGATATATAGACTCAATACATTGAACTCCAAAGGCATTTATTTAATCCTGCTGATTCCCTATATAACTTTTGAGGAAACATGATATATGCGGCTGAGTACGGTCAGTGGTATAAGCATGGTCGAACATATGACTATAGGAGCACCAGAGTTCACATATGTTTTTTTAAATTTTATTTTTTTTCTCTCTTCCCTTTTCCCCCTCTGCCCCCTCCTTGTCCCTCACTTTCCCAGTATTTTGCAATGCTGATAAGTATTAATCACATCAGGCCACAGTTTCTATTTAACAAATTGGGATATATTTTTATTTTGCATAAAGAATTTGTTCGCAACTGAATCATATAATATATACACTTACGTTGCTATGATGAGACGCAGTTCGGGAGTAAATTACCATCTATTAAGGAAAAAATGGACAAAGTGACTGCTCTTATCTCAAAACACTCAAGACGCTCTTAAGTCAAGGTACCTGTGTATTTCTCAACCCCTGTTCATCAGCTATCATTGCCAATAGTAATGAACTTCTACATTGTCAAGTGGGCGGTCTTCATTACTTGGTTCTGGACAGTGAGCGTGCTCAGGTTGACACTGTCTAAGCAATAGTGACCACCATTTTCCCAGTTTGCAATAAGTTTATGCACTGTCAAGGGGGTGGCCACCACTGCTCACAGCGTGTGAATCTGAGAACGCTCCATGGTCTAGAACAGTGTTTCCCAACTCCAGTCCTCAAGACCCACCAACAGGTCAAGTTTTCAGGTTTCCCTCGGTATTGCACAGGTGATCAGGTGATAGAATTATTGTCAGTGCATTCTGTGGGAAATCCTGAAAACATGACCTGTGGGTGAAGCTTGAGGACTGAAGTTAAGACACATGGGTCTAGAATGAAGCGGTGGAAACTGCCCACTTTAAAGTCTCGGAGTTCATTAGCATTTCCAAACTAAAATGAATCACACCGGAGTCGAGAAGGAATTTTTTCCCTACAATGAGGACAATTGGCTTCTACCTCATTGGGTTTTTTTGCCTTCCTCTGGATCAACACTTTAGCACAACAGGCTCAACTGGATGGACATATGTCTTTTTTCGGCCTTACAAACTATGTAACTATGATCACTACGTTTTTTTTCTTGTAGTCCTCTCTTTCCTGTTTATTATACTATGAGGGCAGTAGAGCAGAAGCTAGCTAGTAAATGGCTCTTATTGTTGGGAACCTCTTAGGTCCTCTTGAAAGTGACGTATGCAAAACATGATTTCAAATGCAATGTGCTTGTAGACTTCAGATGTGCTTAAAGGAGCTGTCCTATTTCAGACCATACTGGCATATCATAGCTATTTGCCATTAATGTACGAAATAGGAAAACTTCTTTAAGCCAAGGATGTGCTTTTGGAATAGGTGTGATATACTTTTCAAAACAGAAAAAAAGAAAAAAAAAAAAAAAATACTAGGAGCTCCTATAAGAATAGTGCATGCTATCGCTTTTCATAGTTGGAGGCAATGGCAGATGGATGTGGCTCAATATAGTCTTGCTTCTGTTTGGCAGGACATTTAAACATGTGAGCTGAATTTATTTACACAGGTATAATGTATGTTTGTACCTGTATATCCCGTACTGGAAGAGATCCAGAAAACAGTCAGAGTCCGGAAATATATCCTTTGCCTTCCACTGCGAGACTATGAACACAGTAATTGATTCCTCGCTTGCAACACCTTTCCTAACAATCTAGGAAATTAAAAGGAGCTTGCTATAAATAATGCAGTTTTACTGCTATGCAGTTCTGCAACAGACAAGCTGCACTGGGTGAACCTTAAGGGGGTCTTAGCTGCACCCTAAGGGGTCATCTCAGGATTCACTGATGAGGCATGACCTGGATAAAGTTTAGGGTGATACAAATATAGGCCTGCATTGTTATGTAAAGGCTCCCATATTTTGGATCAGTCTGGTTAAAGAGGACCTGTCACATAAGATTATGCCCCCCTTGCTGAGGACAGCACGATCTAGTGACAGACATGCGGTGTAATTGCGCTACAATACGTCCTGCAAATACGGTAATTTATAGCTCTCATTGAGAGCGATGATTACTTGCCCTCTTCACTGGTGTACAATACGCGCCGTGGAAAGGAATTGTCATCTCAATGGGAGCCGCCTGTCGGCGCACACCTCTAAAACACCCGCGTATGAAAATACTCTTATTCTGTAAGATGCAGCAGTTGGCAGCCTGTTCTGCCAGAGAGGAATCCAATGCAACTTTGTTAGCTAAGGTGCAGTGACAATGCATCTGCTCGAGTCCTATACACAGTAGAGTTGTGTCTGTTGTATTAGACACGTCTGGTAGCCTGCTGGTTAATTTTGTGAGCTGCTCCATTATAGCATCAGTTCGTCCCATTCTGTTAACCAACTTGGTTGCTCTTCTCTGCACCTGCTCTAGGTAATCTATGGCCATTTACACTGGTGCCCAAAACTTTACATAATATTCCATAAGGGCCTAAATAGTGATTTGTATAAAGGCAAAATGATGTTCCTCTTTTGAGCCTTTATGCCTCATTTAACCCATAATTCTAGTTGCTTTGGCAGCAGCTGCCTGGCATCGGTCACTTGATTTAGGATTACAGTCTATCTCCAAGTCTTTCCTTTTTGGAAGAGAGTGAGGGGCACCGGCAGCACCGGACCAGGAGAGGGGAGGAAAATTGTTTTTTTCTTTAATTTCGTGACATCCTGAGCAGCTCTTGTAACACTATCGAAATTGTGTTGTGACAAGTCAATATCTTCAATATATAGTAATTGAATATTCTTAGTTTTCCAAATAATCACTCGCCAAATTACTGGCTCAGTATCTGATGTTCATAACTTTGTACCAAGGGATACAACCTGTATTTCAGTGTCAGCTTTCCAGTCAGGCATGCTCAGTTCCAGCACTAGGATGGTGAGCTTTGGGTCTATGAAGCAGCAGAGGATGGAAGGGCATGTATGTAGGAACTAAAAACGTGAGAGGCTAAGCAGTAGGAAAGCTAAATATGAATTGCACAGGAGGCTGGAGTGCTCATCAGGAGCCAGGAGAATACAGGGAATAAGACTGGAAGAGATGTCAGCAATGCATGATGGGAATTGTAGTCTGCTACGCACATGACCTGCTGATGAAGCCAAGTGTCAGAGGAGAATCTAGGGCACAACAGTGTGATAAACCTTATTTATACACATTTAGGATGTAGGATTAGTGCTATACTGTTGCTCTGTGCATAATGACGCTGCAGCTGCCTTTCAAGGTTTTTGTCTGAAAGCCGGAATACCGCTTAAAGTGAGAGCTGCAATGGCTGTAATTATATACTCTTCTTACACAACTTTATGTTCTTCTAAAATGGTCATTTGTTATAAAGTTACCTGGATTAGAAAGGAGTCTGAAAAGAGAATCACCCAGAACCATTCAAATTAAAGACCCAGTTTCAGATGTAGTTTAAATATTTCTTACCGCAGAGGAAAGCAGGAAACCCCCTTTCTTTGGAACGAGTTGTCTTTGGGAAACCCAAATGACTGTACCTTTAAATCAATCCAACACAATCATTGAAGGCAACAATTTAAAGTTTTATTTATCTGTCTGACCAAATAGAGACACTGTTGGAATATGCTCCACTCATGGTGAAAAGGGCTGCAGATAAGTTTCCTTCTTTTCCTCCTTAGGCTATGTTCACACGGCGTAACTGTGGGGCGTATTTCAGTGTGTAATTGCACTGCAATACGGCCAAAATGCACCCTGCAATTAGAGTATTACCTCTGTTTTCCCTGACACGTATTGAACATCGAATAAAAGAGACGTCACTTCTTCCCAGCGTTATTGCAGCGTGTACAATATGCCCGGTGAACATACCCGAAAAGAGCTTTGAATGAACATCAGATGTTGCAGATTTCTGTCTGACCCCTGAAGGCATCAAATCTAAAAATCTCTGAATGCTGCAAAGCCCACGGACTCACTGGGGTCACACAATTATAACGCAATCCAAAGCCTTATCTGAGGGATGATAAATTCACAACAGTCTGTATGGCATATACATTGTGAGGCGAGAGCTTTAGGAGATGGAGATCGATCAGTCATTAAGGAAAGTCCTCTCCGGACCAGGATGAATGGCTTCTGTTTGTGACAACCTTATCTTCGGTCGTTGGTGCCAGATTTTCTCTTGCCTGCCAGTAAATGTTTAGGTTTTAGATCAAACACGTGTCTGTCAGCCTCTCCTTTCTTGCCCATTCTATTCATTTTCCTCTGAGAATTCTTCATGATCTTCTTTGCTTTCTTGGCCATCTAAGAAACAAAAACGTAGATAAAAATGTGTTGTGTAAATTAGAGCTCATACATCAAGAACAGGGCTGAAGCTCCAAAAGACGACGTGAAGTACCAACATAACTGAATACCATGAAAGCAGCATAATAACCAAAATATTAGTACCAAACTGCCCCAATATAATTTTGGGTCTTCCCTCCCTACAGCTGAAATGTTTCATTGATAAAATTTTGTGTAGTAGCAATGACAGATTTTTAAGACATTCAAGTACTATACGAAACCGTATGTCAGTATTAAAGGGCTCCTAAAGAACTTAAAGGGGTTTTACCACAAAAAAAAATCCCCGAGGCCAGCTTCCAGCAAGCTAAGAGCTGGCCTTGGAAAACGGGGAGATGGCTGCACTTACCCAGTTCTCTTTATGTGTTTTTTGTTTTCAGTACAGTTCTGAATCTAGCCAAGAGAGATTGCTCAATTGTAGTCAGAACTCACGTTAGACAAGAATGGGGTAGAGCTGTGCAAGCAAAACACCTTTAAACATTGATGAACTATTCTTAGGGGCGTTCATCAATGTTTGATAAGTGGGGGTCAGACCACTGGGACTCCTGCTGCACTGCAGATCTCAATATCCCCGTTATTGATTATCTAGGCATGTCCCAGTGTCAGTAAGGGGCTCGGTAGCGGGTTCGCGCCAGCTAACACCTACCGGTTACAACACGGGATGGAGCCAGCTCCATCCTGTGCTGTTTAACCTATTCAACGTTGTGGTGATTGCAGCCGCTCTCATTTGGTCCTGCATTTTAGGACATTCAACTGAAGGTAAGGACAAAGTCGTAAACTTAGAGGGTGAAAGATAAACCACAGCAAGGGATCCTAGGGCTTATAGTGTTTCAGGATACACAGGAATAGATTCCAAACAAGAAATGCTACTGCTCAGCGTACAGCAGTGAAAAATCAGAAATGAGTACAGAAAACATCACGGAAGAGAAGTGAAGACGAAGGCAAACAGTCTTTGGTTTGTTGGACAACACCCTGAAGCAGTGCATGATTAACCGGTCATGAGTAGTAATAAAAGAGAGCACCCACCTTGGCATCCCGAACGCCAGACTGGTCTCGTGGGGGTTTGGAGTTGCTTCGGCTGCGAGTGACAGATGTGGGTGGTTCAGACTCTTCACATTTACGTTTCCTTTGTACACTTCTGGATCGGGCTTGTGCTGCATAGTGGGTCTGAAGGTAACAAGTAACATCATTCAACTCTTATCTGTGCTAATTTGATTTGTAAGCAGTTTTACTACAGCCTTGAAGGGGATTTCTCACTACAAAGATTAGCTTTCAACATAAAGGGAAAGGTAAATGAAGACTTTCCAGATACACTGGTCAATAGATTAGTCATGAGCTAGAGACATTTTATCAGCTCTGAGTGCACACAGGTTTCTATGAGTACCTGCATACCAGAAGTCTTATCGGATTAGCTGACAGCAGGGAGTGACAACTAAGCTCTGGAGAAAAACGAATTATATATAACAAGATTAGTTTCACTAAACAAAACAAATGATAAATCATTGTCTAAATCATGTATTTTTCTAGTAAATCAATTACTGTGGGATTAAGGTAATACTAGGGCCTCATTTCTATAGGAAGAGGTACGTGCACAGGGTCGCCATTGTTGAGGCGACTGCCCTGGTTATAGGTAGGGATTAGTTAATCTTTCTTGTTAGGGATAGTATAGGAATAGTGTTTATTAGTTTTTTTAAGAGCAGTATAATAAAATTTATGTTTTTTCTTTGGGGATTCACTTGCCTTCTAGAATTTGTTACAATTTTCTTACCTCATTTTTCTCAGTCATGTCAAGCCCAAGATCACTCATCTCTTTCTCTAATGTCTTGCGTTGTACCTGGTAAAAAACAAAACCATGTATGACTGGTGTAATTTTCATATATCCTTAGCAGTAATGCATTTTAAAAAAAATTCCTATATACCTTTGATGTTTTCTTAGTTGATAGTGTGCCGCTGACATTTGGAATAGATGTATGTTATTGCCTCGCCAGTGTGCACCTATACTTATTTTTTAAAAAAAATTTTTTGGGATGTGCATAGCCAAATAATGTATTTTTAGTCCAGATGAGGAGTGGCTGCCTCTTTGGCTTTTTGCACTCTGCCCATCTCCAAAGGTTTTAAATCAGTGCAGTGTGTTCAGTAGCTAGTCCTTTTCACTCCCTGAATTGTTGAAGTCTGAACAGGCTCCAAGAGAGGTAACATTTTAGTGTTAGGACTCACCTGTACTGGGGTCCCCTTGACAAAATCGGGAGGTAAGCTTAAACACTTTTGATCAAAATTGTGAACTAAGAACCCCAAATTTTCATATATCCCTAGCAGTAATGCATTTGTAAAAAAAAATCCTATATGCCTTTGATGTTTTCTTAGTTTATAGTGTGCTGCTGGCATTTGGAATATATGACTGGTGTAATTGCAATCATTCTGCTAAGTTATAAGCCCAGGTTTGTTTTCCATGTACATCAGGAAAGCGTTCTGCCCGCATCAACAAACTATTATTATGCCAACATCTATGTGAGCCCTCTGGAATAAGCATGGGAGAAAACGTTGTAGCCGTTCTGAAGGAATACAAGCTTTGTTGCCAAGAAACACCTATATACAGTCCAGAAGAGTTTAACCTAGTCGAATTCTGGACCTGATCTGCTGCCACGTTGTGCAGATCCACATTAATGCTTTGATAGCTGCAAATGCAAAAATTGTCAGTTGTCCTCAATTCTCAAGTTTCGGCTTTCCTCATTCATTAGTTATGATTTTTTGTTTCCACCAATTACATTTAGAACCCCAGACACTGGTGCGAACATAGCCTCACCATAACTGGTATACTCCACGGCTCTAGGTATCGCCAGTTTTATCATTGGTTAGGATCTTGCTGACCAGAAGCATTTTATATACATCCACAGGATAACAACCTGCATCTTTGGAAGGTTCTATTTTAATCTTGGCCGTGTAAACCTCACCTCAGGAGGCACTTACCCTTTTAGTGGTCCTGGGGAGTCGTGGCGCATGAATATCTTTTTCTTTAGATGCAAGAATCTTTAGTTTCTTCTTTTCACGAATCTGTTGAGCAAGCTGGCGAATTTCTGCCATTTCTTCATCCTCGCTCTCCATTTCGCTGTCGTATTCACCAGCAGCTTCCTTCAGCTCCTCCTCTTTTTCCAAATCTTCTAATTTCTAACAAAATTTAAAAATAGTAACAGGTTCATTATTTTTATCAGGAACATTACATACACATTCATCTCTGAAGAGGTCAAGATCCCTCATGCACCGTAACCAGAAATGGCAACACTCTGGTCTATTGGATGTGCCTGGTATTGCTTCTCTGCAACACTTAACGCAGTATATGCAAAAGAGTGGGGCAGTTTTGGGGGAGAAAGACTTACTTAATTTTTTTGAAATGCTTCAGTGAGAACTGAGAGTATTCGTGGAAAATACCGTTAAGACGGAAGCGTTAAGTGCTGATCAGCTGCCAGCAAATAAGGATAAATTTTAATAAAAAAGTACATATTATCTATCGATAGATATAAATATATATGCATACACACATATATATATATATATACACACACACAAACACATATACATGTACACACACAAACACACACTGCAATGCATTTTTTTAAACGGAGAAAAAAATACACCCATACTTTTTGGAGCGTGAAAAATCGCTCTACAACCAAAATCGCTCTACAACCAAAATCGCTCTACAACCAAAATCGCTCTACAACCAAAATCGCTCTACAACCAAAATCGCTCTACAACCAAAATCGCCCTGGAAGGAGTGCCGGGAGTTCTGTTTGCAGTGTCCTTGTACTAAATTGCAGATTTACCTTTTTTGTGCCTGCTTGTAACAGAAGGATATTGGTCATGAATAATTATCTTTACTTATCCAAGTGTCTGTTAAAGGGGTTTTCTCAGCACCCTGTTTCACTGAGTTTTAGCAGTTTTGCATTTAATCTGTCTCCTCAGGATGTGGGTGGTTCTACAGCAGTGATTAGCATATTCAACTAAGGAGCCATTACTCTGACAGTGCAGAAGACTTATCTCTAACAAGAATACAGATAAAGCCATGCTTTTCACTCCTCACAGCACATGTAACTTTTGTAAAGCTAATCTTGTTAGATATAATTTGCTTCGATCACAGTCCCTCAGAGGGATGACATCACTCTCTGCTCTCAGCTAATCAGATAACAGACGTCTGTCTGTCATGCAGGTAACAAACTTGTGTGCACTTCAGAGCACATAAACGCTCTTATCTCATGATTAAAGTAAACTCTATTGACCAATGAATTTAGAAAAAGGTCTTCATTTAGCTGTCACTTTATGTTGAAAGTTAATCTTTGTAGTGAGAAAACCCCTTTAAGGTAAAGCCAAAACGATGATTTTTTTTAACCCGTGATGGCGGTTACTTTACTTAGTAATAAATCTGCTGGTCACCACTGTATCCTATTAATACAGGAAGGCATAGGGAGAGTTAATGGACACCTCCAATGCAAGAGTTCTACAAACAGCAGCATAGAGCACAACTTCCTGTAGGGCTTGGAAGACTGTGGTTTGTAGAGGAGTTCGGGTTTAAGAACTCAGATCTGACTTTTTTTTGGGTTGTGAAATCTTCCATCATGTAATAAGTTCTAACTGCAATTAAAGCCAAATGCTTAAGTGGCAGTGTTATGGAAGGCAATAGCAGCTCGCATACATTTAGTGTAAAAGCTTTGTACTTTCTACAAGGTAATGTGATGTTTAACCGGCCAAGACACATTCTATACTTACCTTCATGATTTCAGGATCTATGTAATCAGCAACATTATGTCCTTGCCAGACTTCTGGTATCTTGTCATCTCTCTCTGTAGGATTCATTAGATCCCAGTATTCTTGAAAGTGAAAAACAATTGTGAGTTAAAACCTGATCTTGGTATTTTTATGACATTTAATGCATCAAACTGTATTGAAAAAAAGTAAAAACAAAACAAAAAAACTTAGGTTTAGTTTTTATGGTGTTCACTGCAAACTTTGTAGCCTATATATAACTATGTAGCCATACCAGAACACTCATAACACTTTTACAGCAATTTTCATTGGTACCATATTGGGGTACATTGTGTACACACACATTTACTGACTCCCACCGTTACTGGTCGAGTAGTTAGCAGTAACCCCGATTCCAGCCATTTAACTACTAGTGTGTCGCAGGGTGAGAACACAGGTGTGGTACCTAAGCCGTTACATAATGGTGCAGTATGCCATTCAGCCACCACATCCCCCTCGTCACCCACAATGTGATCACTGAGTGCTATTCAATTGCCATGGTAGCCAGAGTTTGACTGAAAACCGGCCATCTCAATATTTTGGATATTTAAAAAATTAAAATATTACCAACCAAAAAAAGCCTTTTCCCATTTAAGGTGTTTTCTCACTATGGAGTTTGATAGTCACAGGCAGCTTTTCTTTCACTTTACCTATGTCAGGCTGTGGGTGGTTCTATAGCAGAGATGATACATTTTTAGCTTCTCTGTAACTAGCTGAGACATTGCACAGACCTATGCGCAGTAGATGTGATCTTCAGTAAACAAAAGCTACACTCTGTCCATGGTAACGTTACTCCCTGCTCTCTGTCTAATCAGGAAGCAAAGATATGAATGTAGCTAGAGAAACCTCAGAGAAGCCCTCAGAGCAGATAAAAACTCTTACCTCCTAAGCTAACATCAAAAGACTACTGTATTTAGAAAAAGTCTTCAATTACCTGTCCCTACATGTTGAAAGCTAATCTTTTTAGTTAGAAAATGCCTTTAAGAACAAAATATTAATGAATATAATTGTTATTCCTGAATCTGTCAGAGTCTGGGCTAATACAATACATTGTCCTCTATCCTCCAATGTGATTAATGTAAAAAAAAAAAAAAAAATTCTGACATACTTTTTTGTGATCCAGCCGCCCCAAAAAATAAGGAATAAAAAGTGATGATCAAAGTCACATAGAAACCTAAACTGGTACCAATAAAAACTTAATTCCATCTACTAAACAAAAGAAAACAAAAAAAAACTTGAGCCCATTGGGGAAAAAGAAAAAAAAGTTATTGGTCTCAGAAAATGGCTATGCAAGGGGGAAAAAAAGTATCAAGAACATATATAAAAATTGTCATCACTAGAATTCTACCGACCTGCAGAACAGCGGTAACCACACAGTGAACTCGAAGGAAACAAACCCCCTCAGTTACACAACTGCATTTTGTTTTTTTATTTTATCACACAAAAAAGGTGTTTATAGTTGCCCAGTACATTACACGGTGCAAGACGTTTTATCTCTAAAAAGTACAATTTATCTTACAAAACATTTGCCCTCATTTAACTATGTTAAAGGAAAAATAAAAAACTATGGTTCTTAAAATACAGGATAAAAAAGATGAAAAACGGACGCACCACTTAGGTGTTAGGGTATGTTCATACGCATGAATTTCAGCACTAGAACAGTAAAGAATCCACACCTACAGTCCGCTTAAATATTGACCTGGATTTAAAGCCAATTTCAGAGGCAGATTTTCAGAATCTGCTTCTAAATCAGCCCTTAATAGTTTGGAAGCGGTTACTTTTTAGGTTTTATCATAAATGGGGAAAAAAGTTGTTGCCTCTGGCAGGGTGTAATAAGAGATGGAAGGCTGGGGTGACCTCACTAGTCCTCTGGCTGCCTTTACAACCACTCAGCAGTCCACAAAACGCACTGCACTGGAATAGCTGGGGTAATTGGGTCCCTGTATCTAACTCCTCAGATGTCAATATTTATAGCCTAACCTCTGAGGTTTCCATTTCATCACACTTATGGCACTTGACCTAGACACTGCATATATTCATGGCATTGGGGCAATACAAAAAGATCTGATTAAGTCATAAATGTAGGTACAAATGACATGGACTAGGTCAACTAGGGAATAGTTTTCAAAATATTTAACAAGGTCCTTACTCTGCAGATCCAAGATATAATCATCGCCCATCTCCACGTCAAGGTCTCTTTCCTAGAAGACAGAAACCATGATTTAAGGAAACCCTAAAGCAATGTTCACAATTAAGGCACCGACTCTGCATCTAAAAGTAGGCAAAATCCACAGCCTTCTTTCCAGCCATGTAATTGAGCCGGTATTTTAAACCCTATTCACATGCTGCAGAAACAGAAAAAAAAAAATCTATGCCATGAAGAAGAATGCAGATTGGAAAATCAACAGTACGTTTCATTATTGCTGCCGACTCTGCATAGAACCGCTGCAAACTAACTAATCATTATAATCCCGCTGGCCAATCCAAGGCAGAAATACCAGTTTTACCCTTAGATTTCCGCTGTAAATTTAAAAAAAAATAAAAAAAATAAAAAAAAAACAAAAAAAACAAACAAAACACACTCACAAACATGTTGTGAACGTGGCCTTAAAAGGATGTTCAGCAAAACGTGAGAAAAATGGAAAACTAACCAATTTTTTCTTCGGAGCTTCAGATACCACACGCTTCTTTCTTGTTAAAGCCCTCTCTGGAATGAAAGGTGGCCTCTCCTGAAACAAATACATTTAATTAAGGCACAGGAGTCTATTTCCTCAGTTCCCAATACACAATCAAGTAACGATAAAGTACACAGCATATTCAGCAACACCACACAAGGTGGGGCAAATTTTCTATTGCAGGTATTTAAAACAAAAAAACCCAAAAAACTGGTGTACATGCGTGGTGCATGTACGCCAGTTTTTTTTTTTTTTTTTTTTTTAAGTGGGAAATTCATTAAAGGGGTTTTGCCAAGAAGTGAGTTCCTCACCTAACAGGCGGATACTCCCCTCTTGAGGCTTGAAAAAGGGGCGTTATGTTTCTGTGTTAAAAAAACAAGTACCTCCTCTGTGATGTCATCACTCCCCCTCCCACCTCAGTCTCTGTACTTGAGCAAACATGTTATTTGGCTAATCCACAGGGGATAACTGTATTGTGCACAAGTTTCTCCCTCTTATCTGCTCAGGAGAGAAGATAAGCTCTGAGCAGGCAGCGTCTTATTTGTTCAAGAACTGCTGCAGGGGGGAGAGGAGGGCTGAGCAGGGAGCGCCTGCAAGTTTACTCAGATAATTACAACCAGTGGATTCTCTATACAAAAGACACAGGATCTTTTCTCTCCAGTCCCTTCAAAGCTCGTTCATGTTCCCTGCCATCAGATAAAAAGTGCAAACAACGCAAGCGTGGCCAGATCAGCTCCTGGTCGTGACTAATGTAAACTGTCAGGAAACTAAAGGCATGTAAGTCTGGCTTTACCTCTTAGAGGCTTCACTTTTTTTTAAAGAACATATATTTATAAAAGTAATTACATACCCGTTTTGGAGGATCCCACATCAACATTAAATCGTAGCAAAACCCCTTTAAAATAATTTTATATGACAATCTTAATAAAAAAATGACAGTGAAGTAAAGCACCAAGTTTTGTAACACATTTGCTGCCTTTTAATGCACTCTGTGTGCCGAAAACTGAAACCTAAGCCAGCTGGAAAACGTTTAATAATCTATGGCAATTTTCATTAATTATAATAGATGAATTAGGCTACAAGAGGCTCTGTCCCCCTCCCACTAAGCCCCATCCACTTATTTTGGAAAAGGGAGAGTACAGTGTAAAACTAGCATAGAAAACATGGTCTGCGCAAAAGTTTGTGACTTTTGTACACAAAAACACTGGTGTATTTCAATTGAGAAATTCCCCATTTTAGACTTTTCTGCACTTCATTAACAAATAAGGTGTGGTTTGAGAAGCAATAAGGGGCCGTTCCCACGGCTTATTTTGGGTATGGATTGCAGCCGGATTGCGCTGCAGTACGGCTGAAATCTGTGCCAGGCATTACGATAATCCATAGTTCTCATAGAGAACTATGGATTCCGTTTCTCCTACTCGCTTGGCGAATCCGCCGGGCGGGGAGAAAGTGACATGCACATTATCCCGGCGGGATACGCGCCGTGGATAATGCAAGTCTATGGGGCTGGCAAGCAGCGCCCCCGCCCCTTATTCAAGCCGTAATTGCAGGCGAAATCCGTCCAGCAAATACGGCTTGAATAAGCCGTGTGAACCGGCCCTTACAGTCACCTAAAAAATGCAGAATTCTGACCCAATTATCGGCACAACACCAATCCAACAAATAGGTGCTGCACGTGTTAGACAACAGTGTCTGAAGAGGAACAAATTTAAATTGCATGAACCTCTTTCATAAGTTTGGCACCCAATGGGGCAAATATTTGTCTTAGCTCCCAAAGTATTTTCTGCACAGCAAACACCTAAATATTTGACATGCATTCATTTACTGTGCCCCATAGAGGTTCTTCCCCACACACATCAATGGCACACTTAAAATGCGTTTTTGCAGGCGTATTTTGGTGCGTAAAATGCCTTCACTTAGATAGTATTAGTAAATCTGCCCCACTGTCTCTTAATTGTTACTCTCCCCTCTGGTACTGTCATTGGCATAATAGGTCCCAGCAGTATAGTAATCCACATAATGATTATAACCCTATATTAACTAATAATTGACCCATTCAGTCTGCCGTCCCTGCTGCACATATGAAGACATTTACCATCTCACCTTCTGGTCTCGCTTAGTTGGTACTGCTAGGTGCAGCCTGTTGAGAACATCATTTACTTTGTTCCCCTTCATCTTGTTTTCAATTCTATGAGCCAGCAGTCTGTCACAAGCCTAGAAATTTTAAAAGATACGCACAAATAAATATATATCTCCTATACGCCATGGCCCTGAGACTATAGCTTGTATCACCAACAAACCTCAGTCTTCACTTGAATGACGCCTTCCTCTGTGAGGGTGCTGGTCTCAATTACTGGCAAGCCTTCGCTCTCCAAGTCCTTGAAGATTTTCTGTATAAAACATCAACGTGTTATCCTCTATTTCAATAGAATCCATTAGTCTTCACCATAATTTTCTGAAGTTGCGACAAAACCACTAAAGTTTTCTGCGATTTTAGAAGACTGTGGCCAAAATCTCAAGATAATTGCAAAATGTGAATGAATCATTACATTCAGTGACGTGTAGTTTAAGATCAAGGAAGCATGAGAAACCACATAATGCATTTTTTTTTTAATCACAAAGGGATGTCTAGGAAGAGTAAAGTATCATCACATTGCGCCAACCTTTCTATGCCAGGCATGGAGCTGTTGAGAGGCTCAAGCGCCCTCTATTGGATGTAACAAATCCTCAATTTTCTTTTGACCCACTGAGTCTTTATAAAACAAAAGGGATATTAGCCAAGCCAGTATCACCCATCTGCAGACAGCTGTTTCAGGGTTTTTCCCCTCATCAGTGCAGAGCAGAACGAGACTGGCTGGCTGGGAGGCAACGAATGGCACAGCAAGGGAAATCTCTCTCTTTGGGGATAGCCCCATATAAGTGTGTGGAGATTTGAAATATGCCTTTGTGTAGTGCAAAAAGGCAATCACAAGGCATTATGGGAAAGGAGCTGAGAAGCCAGCCAGTATCGCTCTGCTCTGATGAGGGGCAAAAGCCCAAAACAGCTGTATGCAGATGGGTGATACTGGCTTGGCTAATATATCTTTTGCTTTATAAAGACTCAGTGGGGGTCAAAAGCAAATTGAGGATTTGTTACATCCAATCGAGGGCGCTTGAGCTTCTCAGCTCCTTTCCCATGATGCCATGTTATATGCAGATGCTTCATGCAGTGCAAAAGGGCCATTACAAATCTCCACACACCTATATGGTGCTCTCCCCAAGGATAGAAATTCCCCTTTCTGAGGCATGGAGCTGGTGCAGTATTCTGGAGCCCCAGTAAACTTTAATAGTTTTAGAAACCCTTTTGAACTGTACCTGTCATTACAAGTAATTTTTCAGAATAAGCAGTTGTGCATGAGGGAGAGCACTATTCTGGCCATTATGTAACTTGTATAAAGCACTTTCCCCCCTGTAGACTCTCTCCAATTTTCCCTCAACTAGTGGGCAGAGACCAACTGCTACGTTGTGTCTCATAGGCCAAAAACACAAAAGATCCTGCTTCCCTATATCTCTATAGCACACAGCATGTTTAAAGGAGAATATGCCTTCAAATGGATCATTTATAAGAAATAAGATCCTGAAAATGGTTACCGCAATGACGTCAATGCTAAACATTTCTGCATTAGAAATAGGCAAAATATCCTTACTGGCATCTTTCGCTGCAAATTAATGATGTAATGGCATGAAACAAAGGTGGACCATTATTCCGCTGATTTAAGGTACAGTACTGTTTTACATATGCATACCTGTTGTTCCTCACCAAGTTCAGAAACGCGTTTCACGTCACATTTATTTAGGACAATAATGAGAGGCTGAGGAGACAATAAGAAGATTTGGCATTACGCTGCTGTGTTGTATAAAAAAAAAAAAAACACACAAAAAAAACACAACAGGACTCACTTTATTAGAGAACAGAGGACGGATGTTGTTGAAGAGCTCCAGCTGCTGCTCAGAGAGTGACCACATTGCTCCGACACATCCATGACGTACAGGACGGCAGCCCGGAGGTGGGCCAGGGCGGTGATGGCCTGCATTTCTATGGTGTTCCTCTCCTCCAAGGGATGATCTAAAATTCCAGGAGTGTCCACAACCTGCAGAATGTCCAGAAAGTCAGGGATTCAATAGATCATTAGCTAAAAATGGGTCACATGTAAGACTGTACTATATCCAACCAACATGCATTGAAGAGATAAAAGAGAAATACTAACAGTCTTGCAGATCTGACTTTTCACACGGCTAGAACAGTACCAAACAGTCTTTTCCCCTCTCTATGAAGGATGCTTTAGTTTTATCAGGAACAGATAGCGATGTTCTGGCGATCTATAACTAGTGATTGGGGAAGAGGCTAATCATTGCCGTAAAACAAATCATAGCCAGTACAGAGGCTGCAAAGGAGGACACTGAATGGTTGATCTCCCTGATGTAGCATCTGATCGCTCAGACCTGAAACATGAGGATTAGTTAAATGACTGTTAATGCATTTCCTAAATACATTCCTCAGAGAAGCAACTTCTGTACAGCTGTTGTGAAACAAACTCCCAGCAGGTTTTAAACCGCTGCTGTAGATTAAAGGGGTGTTTCCATCCCACACATTGGTGACATATGTATTAGATATGTCATCAATGTGTGTTAGGTAGGGGTCCGACCTCTGGGCCCCCTAAAAGTCTCCGTTCAGAACAGAGTAGATCACGCTTGCACAATACTATACTTTTTGTTACATTGGAGAACAGAGTAAAAGTGAGCGGTGTGGTAGGCGGTACTCATTCCCATAGAATAGAATGGAGAGTCATGTGCAAGCGTGATCTACTCTGCCTTGACCAGAGACCTTTGCAGGCCTATTCCCATGATATCTTATGGATATGCCATCAATGTGTGTTGTAAGCTTGTACGAGCAGAGCCCTCACACTTGCGTCTGATCGGCTAGTAGTTTTTTTTTTTACTGTGTACTGTTTGTTTTTGTCTGTATTTATACCCTCTATACTGTAAAGTGCTATGGAATATGCCGGTGCTATATCAAGATTATTATATGGGAACAACTCTGAATACAGAAACAGACTTAAGGATAAATGACACTAACAATATCATGAGGAGAAAAGATGGAAACATTTTATAATAATACATTACCAAGCAAGTTAACCCCTCCACGATCAGCTTTTTTGTTTTCCTACCTGCACTTTAAGGCTATGTTCACATGGCGTACGAGCGAAATGCGCCCCGGTCATTACGGTAATCCACAGTTCTCTTAAGAGAACTATGGATTACGCCTCTTCTCTCCGCTCGGCGAATACGCCGTGCAGGGAGATAAGTGACATGTCATTTATTCATGGCGCTTACGCGCCGCGAGTAATGAAAGTCTATGGGGCCGACGGGCTGCCGGCACCCCGCAGCGCGAGCTCCCGAACACCCGGAGTAATTGAGGGGCGTACTGTACGCTCTGCAATTAGCCGTGTGAACTTAGCCAAACAGTCATAAAGTTTTGGTTTTTTTACATTGATTTTTCACTGACATGGCTGCGGTTTGTTTTGTTTTTTTTGTTTTTTTTAAACTAAAATTAAAATATACCAGACACATTTCATACATAATCACCTTTTTTCTTAATCCTTAAAAGCGGTTCAGACAGTTCAAATACTCGTTTGTCTGTCAGGGCACGATAAAAAAAATAGAACACAGTAACTACACTTACCTCCTGGCCGCTCTTGTTCTGTCGCCGTCCTGGTGATCTTGGCAGTAGCTTTGAAGGTTGATCGTTCACTTGACAGGTGCAGCTAATCATTGTCCCGAACGGTTGTATGCAAGTGACCGCTGTGGCCTGTGAAGGGCTGAACCGGTCATGTGAACAATAAGGCTATGTACGTGGCGCAATACACCGGGTGTTTTAGACGTACGTACTTCTAAAGCGCAGGGTGGAAGCCCCATTCACTTCATTCCTGGCACAAACGAGTATAGACCACCGGGTGAACGAAGTGTCTTGTCCCTTGTCACTGCTTCCCGGCGTTCTATATGCGGCCGGACGGAACACTAGGACAGCTATGAATGATCGTAATTGCGAGGCACATTTCGGGCGTATTGAAGCACAATTACGCGCCAAAATACACCCCAAAATTATGTCACGTGAACATAGCCTAAACATTCACAGCTACAGACTGGATCACTGGGACGGCCACCAACAAATGAGCTGATTGAACTGTCAGAACCCCTTAAAGGTTATTACAATCATATACATATCTATGCAGTGTAGGTTGCTTGTTTTTTAGGTAATATATGTATTTTATATTAAACTGTTTTGTAGACCTAATTACAGGTTTTATCCCAATAAGGGCCAGTTCACATCTATGTTGGAGGTTATATTTAGAACGTCTGTCATAGAAGACGAGACCTGTTTCTCACAGTACACCAATGACATCCAAAGGACCATATTGACTATAATGTGGTTTATCTGGTTTCCATCCTGTCTGCCATTTTAACCGGAGAAAAAAATAAATAGAGCAGTAGCTGTACTATTTCATCTCATTTCTGACGAAATCTACAATGGAGGTTTGAACATAACCCTGACAGAGGTGAACTGGCCCTGACTGACTGCTATTTTACAATAATAAGCTGTATTTGTATACATCTGTCCTGTAATAATACATTATCCTGCCTGTCACTATGACACAAACTGCTGTAAAGAAACACAGCAAGCCCTGACAGCAGGCATCACACACCACCCTGGTGTCCTTTCTATGTCCTCGGAGGTTAACTTCAGACAGGTCCCCTAGATTCAGATCTGGTCAGGAAGAGAACTAGTAACCAGATTGGAATAGGAGGTCTCCTTTGAGCACATAATCATGGACTGTTAGGCAAGGTTCACACGGCTTATTGCCGGCATAATTGCGGGTCCAGATTTCGCCCCGCAATTACTCCGGCTGCCGTGCAGGGTGGGTCGGAAGCTCGCCGGCCCCATAGACATTCATTATTCACGGTGTGTACACGCCGTAAATAATTGACATGTCACTTTCTCCCCCCACGGCGGATTCGCCGAGCGGGGAGGAGAGACGGAATCCATAGTTCTCTATGAGAACTGTGGATTACCGTAGTTACTGGGACGGATTGGAGCCGTACTGCAGTGCAAATAAGGCGCGCAGTACGGCTCCAATCAGTCCCAGAATAAGCCGTGTGAACGAGGCCTAACCATCAAAGGGTTAAAAGGCCAAGACTGAAGGTTCCTCTGACCCCATCTGTAGAAAGCTGCTCTATGAACTGGAGGTGTGAATAACAGCCTGTTCTTTAAGAGGAGAATACAGGGCACCTCCATCCCACCTCTACTGCACTGATGCCAAAAGACGTTGTTCTTTGCAAGCTGCCAAGTGGAAACATATTACAAGCACATAACACAGGCAATTATCTGTTAGTTTGAAGCGCACCTGCCAGCGGAGGTATCTGTAATCCATGTGTCCCACAAACAAGGACTTTGTAGTGAAGGCATATGGCTGCACCTCTACATCTGCTCTGGTCACCTGAAAAACACAGGCATCTCCAATCAGAAAAGCAGCATTGTCTTAGATATACTGATGTTACTTAAAAAGCTAATACTGACTTTACAGAGCAATTCAGTTACATATATTAAAAGCGTGGCAAGACTGTGATGAGCAACATGTTAAATTGTATGACCGATGTCTTAAAGTTAGAAACACCCTTTATTTTCTAATTAAACATATGGTTCTTTAGCTTGAATCTTGACGAGTTCGGACTACACTCTACACCGCAGTCGCCGCTTTCACACCTAGGTATACTTTTGCATTTTGGCAATTGTATTTGATTTCTTGAAAATTAATATAAGCTTAAAGGGGTTTAAGGGGATCACTACAAAGATCATGTCTCAGATTACGGGGACAGTAAAAATAAGCACTTTTGTAATTGGGTTGCATTACCTCCGTCACTTGGTTTAGCAAATATGAGCTTTTCTGTAAATCTGTATTCTGTTTCTGCTGGTCGGGACCTGGCCCCTGGTCGGATCCCGCCCCCCTAGACATCTCCCTACACTGTGATTGGCTGGCTGACATTTCATTCAGCCTGTTGGGATACACCCCCAGACAGGAAACACCCTGGCCACACCCCCTGCGCTGTGATTGGCTGCCTGCACACTGTTTTCTCCCCTCTGAGCAGTTGAAATCAATAGTGAAACCTAGGGCTGCTGTCTCTATACTCCTCTTCCAGCTCTAGGGTGAATGATCTGGGCAATGACTGCCTGTTTAAGTCACAGATCCCCTCATATAACACAGTGTTATAGAGTCTCCTGCCTGTTAACAGGGGAGAGAAGGGGGGGGGGGGGGAGAGAGGGCAGTGTGCATTGCTCCTTATAACCCAGTCTGCTGCCTGGTAACAGATGGGAAGGGGGGGGGGGGGCAGTGTACACTCCTCACATGTCTCATCAGTTCAGGCTGTGTGTATAACTGCATATAGTACAGCAAGGAGCTTGTGGAGCCTGAAGGCTGCAGAATAAGCATGCAGGAGGCTACAGAACTGTTATATCCAGACAACCTTCTGCATCCCCTGCTTCATACTAAATGATGATGTCACAGTTCCTCAGTGAGGAAAGACACACCTCCTGGGAGGAGAGACACGCCTGCTGAGAGAAGAGACTCGCCCCCAGATTTCAAACTCAATCTCAGAGAATTAGCTGAAGAGCACAAACAGTTCAAACGATAAAACTCCTTTAAAGATATGGGTAACATTTTTTTTTTACTCTAGGACAGAATATAGTGATACATGGAGGCTCCATGCAGCTTTCCTGGTTGCACAACCCTTTACATGAAGCTAGTTACATAGCAGCTAATTCCTCAATTAGCATATACTTACAAAAACGTTACAATATAATAATCCCCAAAAATAACCGATTATAACAACCTTATTTATAAAGCTGGACTTGCCGACATTCGGGTAGCCGCAGAGAAGCAGGGTACGCGTGTTGGGGTCAATGGTTGGCAAACGGGACAGATGTTGTCGCACTGTGGAAAGACGAGTTTGTAAAATTCACTGTGTGGAGGAGACACAGCTTCACTAACTGCTCAAAGAGCTATTGACAAAGTGTATTAGGGAATTACTACAGAAGCAATTCTCCAGCATCTCCAAGATGGGGTTACCTTGCTCCAGATACTCCAAACTCTGCTTCTGCCTCTTGATCACTGTGCACATCCGTCCCAGGGCCGCACGCTTCAGCTGTTTGCAGCGGTATAAGGAGTCTCCATATTTCATCAACCTCACATAATCCTTGGCAACACTAAAACAGAAAATAAGAAAGTGAGAAGAGCTCTATGGAGGGAAGCACTGTCTGTACAAGGGTGTAGAGGAGAATGAAAAGCTCACTTGTCCACTAGGTTCTTGGCGATGTTTATCTGCCCCAGTGCCAGCTTGTAGTGGTCTTTGTCGTAAAGGACGTTCATCAAGTCGGCATAAAACGGGTGAACGTCCTATAGAGAAAAACAAACAGCAAAACAGTCAAGCTATAGGCAAACATATTGGAAAGTAACACATTCTGAACGTGGAGGGACCATATCTGACCGTGCCCTTCCCCTGCTGCTAGGGGCACAGCTAAGTCCGTCTGGTCCACCCTCACATACAATAAGTAACAGGTGGTCCCACAACTCCGCCTGGCCATGCACATAAGTTCGCTTTTGGACAAATGCTGGTTCGGCCAACAGCTCTCCTGACCTCCCAACTGATACACACAATGAGCACGCACATGGGGCGAACTTCAGAGCTCTTGCTCTGCTATTTCTGGAACGGCCATTGAAATGAAAGGGAGAACTGTGCAAGTGCAGCCATTTCCACATTCTGTGAGGCCGGTTTGTAATGAGCTACGAGCCGGCCTCAGAAGGGACTTTGCCAAAGGAAAAACCCTTTTATGACCATCCCAGAAGACTTGATGTATTTGGTTACCTGAGAAGTGCAGCTGTACAGAAGGCTTCACACTGAGCAGAGCAAGCAGCGTCTTCTGTAATGCACGATAACTTATACCACCCACCAGGAGTTCGAGGTTCACTATGTCACCCACCAGCCGAGCCATAGAAGGGCACTACATGCCAGCTCCTTGGCATATGAGAAATGGTGAAATCAAACGTTTACTTACATCCAGTTTAGGGAAATCTGTGAGAATCTGGGAGAGGCGGTCGTGGTAATTCTGCTGGGTGAACTTGACTTTTCTCATATAAAAGTGGCGGATCCTGTTGATCTGATAATGCTTGTGGACAACCGTGGGCGTCTTTCTTTGGGTCTTTGACAACGTGAGGTCTATGAAGTCCTGCAAGTCATGAGCATGAAGGGTTAAGATGACAAACATCCAGTATGACATTGTATCCTGCACTCAGACATCACACAGATCATGGGCATCACAAAGCGGCGGAGCTCACGCCCAGAAGGCATATTACAGCCGATGTGCAAAGTGGCACCTGGTGGAGCAGTGACTGCACCCACCAACAATCAGAACCGGCTTGTGTTAGGACCAATGATGAGAAAAAAGCGACAGACGTCAGCTCCTAGAGCGAGGAGGCAGAGGAGCGCGTTTTTGTGGGTTTTGCCATTTCACTGCGTTCACACAATGGATTTTTCCATATGGACTACGAGTGGATTTTTGATTTTGTGCCGCAGGTCACGGATCTGAGCACAGATAAACCCTAAGCCCTCGTTCACACGGCTTATTTGGGCGCGGATTTCAGCCGTATTGCGCGCGTATTTGCGCTGCAGTACGGCTGGAATCCGTCCCAGTCATTACGGTAATCCACAGTTCTCATAGAGAACTATGGATTCCGTCTCTTTTCCCCACTCTGCGAATCCGCCACGGGGGGGGGGAGAAAGTGACATGTTCATTATTTACGCCGTGTACGCGCCGTGAATAATGTCTATGGGGCCGGCGAGATGCACGACAGACGGCGTAATTGCGGGGCAAAATCCGTCCCGCAATTACGTCGGCTTTAACCCCTTCCCCCACGTGACTTTGAGTGACCTGTATGTTAGATACCCCCATAAATGACCTCATCTAAGAAACTACCCCCCTTAAAGTATTCAAAACCGCATTTAGAAAGTTTATTAACCCATTAGGTGTTTCACAGGAATTAAAGCAAATGGGAAATGAAAT